>SSNS01000010.1:2510937-2554381 GCA_006937985.1 Aphyosemion australe | reverse complement strand
CTCCCACTTTTTAGACCTACTTGAGTTCATTTAGAAAGAATATCTGTGAATTTTTCCCTCTCAGACACAGACGGAGACTAATTTATGCCAAACGCACACATCTGCAGACAGCCTCTTAGCAAAATAATCAGTATTTTATTGGCCCTAGTAGATAGCGAAGACTTGAAACAGCAACACAAAAACTGAAGGAGATGCAATAAAAGGGAGGAACAAAGACAGAAGAACAGTAGAGGGATGCAAATGAAAGCTTCAGATTGAAAGAGAAATGAACAGAAACAAAGAAAGTGGGAAAAGAAAAACAAAGATGATGAGAGGAAGATTTGCTAAGACATCAGCATATCACAACTATTTCACCAGTGAGTGACATCACTGATCACTGTCAAAAGGCGTCCACGGACATTAATAACATTAAAAGAGTTTTATTTTGTCAAAGTTTGCTATAATTTAATCCATTGGGGGGACGAGGGGAGGGGCTGTGTGATGTAAAATGTGGCGTTCAATGACCAGAATAAGCACCATGTAGGAGGCCACAAAGTGGCCAAAATTCCTACGTTTTTGGGGATCTCCTTTTCTGGCAAAGGGAGTTTAGAAATGCTGATTTAAAAGCAGCATGAATGCTGCTTATTTTCTTATGTCATTCTGCCTCACCAGCAACTCTTTCAGTTTGACAAAATACAGTTGTTTGTTGACATTTGCCAATATCATTTTCTACTGAGTTGCAACCAATCATCATGTGTTAACCACGTCTCGTCCAGCGACTCCAAAAACACACCCAATAGTATAATCAAACTCTTTATAAGAGTTATGAGTCTGTACAAAGTTGGGGATGGGGTCCTGGTCCTGGCTCCAGAAAACCACTGATCTAACATATACTAAACAAAAAACGCTGATAATGTGAGAGGTTATGCCTGATGCTGATTGGTTCAGACAGTGCCATGTGAGCTAGCTTGATAAGAGCAATACTGTAACAGACTTTCTTTAGTTTGGTAAATTTCCTTATGGTGCTTTAACTCTAGCCCAACACGCTGAAGGTCAGTGCTCATTCAGCTGTGGTGATGAAGCACAAACTCCCCAGGCCGCCTCCCCTCTGCTATATTTACGTCTTGCTGAGCTGCATCCAAGTGGCTAGAAATAAATTAAACTTATTAAAGCACTCTTTTATATCCACTAAGTGGCCTTTCTTGACACTGAATATAAATCACTTCTCATCTTTGCTAGGGCTTTTTGTCTTGTTCGCGTGTGTTTGTGTAGTTTTGTGTTAAAATTACTTTAATTTCTCAACACGTATTAAGAGTGTTGGGAATTATCTACACGAATTCACAAAACACACTCATATCAAAATTCCTATTCATGTTCTGTAAATGCAATGTATAGGTTTTTTACTCAGTGGCAGTTTTTGCATATTTCAGTGATTTGTGGCTTCATTTTTTGTTTTAATTTATGCAAATTGTTAAAAGTAGGATTTTTCAAACTATCTCATTTTTATTCATTCATAAGAAAGGATTTAAGAAAAAAATCTACAAAATAAAATTTCTCTGTGAGTGCAGGGTCCTTCTGAAACACCTCTGTTGTCACTAATTAGCATAGGTAAATGCTCAGTCACACCCAAGAAAAGGGCACGAGACAGGGGGATATTGTGCACACACCAAATGTGAAAAGAACAAGAAATCAATTAAAGAGCCAGCATTCCTTATAGGAATACAAATCACCCTTCAGTTTCCTTGAGTTTAATACTAAGATCATCTTTTGTTCAGGAATGAGAGAAGCGTCAGGTGGTACTGCAACATCAGGTATCATCCAGAGTATGTGATGGTAGCCGGTGACTTTAAAGGGACACTAGTCAGGTTTGGCTTGTTTTTAGCACCCCCTAGTGTTCGCTGGCGAAACCGAAAGTAAAACTTATCTCCTCGCTGTGCGTTTGTCTTTTAAACACCTTAATCTAACTGCTGAAATGTCTCCTCAGCCTTTATTAGTTTCTACGGGAGTTATTCATCACTAAATCAAACAAATCAGCTGTGTTCATGATCTAAAACATGCAGGAAACATGCTGGAACCAGACTGCAGATCCGGGTAGGTCAAGCTCAAATTTTTCTAAGTCCCAACAGACTGGACCGGCAACTGTAAAGTCGCAAGTGGAATATTCTGGCCACAGGGGGCGTCAGGGACTGGGTGGCCTTTCATTCACCCTGTAAAGGGTCATTTTAGCACATACTGGCTCAAGAACATGATTTTAAAATATTAAAAAGTTGCAAAGTGTCCTTTTAATGCCAGATGAAAATTAGCTCAATATTTGTAAAAGGAACAGAGATATATTCACTTTGGTCAGTTGGTTGTTGTATCAATCTGGAATTGGGTTTACTCCATTTGTAGATGTAGATCCATTGAAGAATATTTTAGATTTTCTGTCAAATCTATCTAAGTGATTTGTGAGAAATTGTGCTAAGAGCCAAACAGAAATAAGTTTTAAATAAAACGTGTGCAAAGTTCAGAGGTCAGGGTCCACGACCACCAACGTTTAGCTCAATATCTGTAAAACTGACATAGTCTTGTTTGTTTATTTTATTTTGTTGATATAAGGTCAGTTCACCCTCTTGAATAGAGCTGACTCCAAAGTAAACACATCTTCCAAATGTGTACAGTCGTAGGAAGATGAGGATAAAAAACAAAGTATAGTGCTGCTTAGTTTGAAAATGACTCTTAGTCTTAAGAAGAAGAGAAATAACGGATGAAGTTTATTGACATTGAAGTTTACATTATTCTGCTGACAGCTTTGCATGTGCAACAAGAACAAAAGCAACAAACACCAACAGAACCCACCGCCCTTATTTAGGGAGTTCACAGAGAAAAGAAATAGTCACATCTTATTCGTGCACCCACTGAGTGAATGCCTGAGTTGGGCATTTAATGTTTGTTTTTGAAGGAGGTTTGGTTTGAAGAGGCCTGATCTAAATCCTAAAATTAGCTGCAATAATGCCACATGTGACCCTTTTTGCATATCCTGGCTGTTTCTTGTATAAGACAATAAAAAGATGATCAAAGGCAGAATCTTCATGAAATCCATGAAAACAGCTCTTCTCCATTTTTATATTGAATTGATATATCAACAGGCAGCAGCATATATTTCAGCCCCTAGCCTCAGGATGAATTGATCACATGATTAGAGCTTCCATCAGTCGTAGTTAACATGGAGTCCATTGATCCTCTGCTTTCTGACCCCTCCAAGCATCCAAATTAAATCTAAAATCAAATTTCCCTGTTCTTCTGTTCAAATGTCAAACAGAAACTTGACAAGTTTGTTTATGTAGTTTATTATAAAGATGATTTCTGTTTTCCTCGAGCTAATCTGAACCTGGCAGAGGAATATAGGGAATGGCTCTTCAAAAGGATGGATATAAAGTGTTGGAGGTTGTTTTGAATTGGTCAGTACCTTCAGTAAACATAAATGTAAAGATATTAATCACAAATTATATATCTAACTATTCTCTGTATTTGTTTACCTTTCTGTTTGTTGTTCAGTGCTGGATTGAGAGGGCATAAAGGTTCGGACCAATGGGAAATCATTCTTTACCTAAGCATGAAGAACAGAAATGCACCACAGCTTTGGGCTAAAACTTCATGTCAAAGTTTGATATTAGAAATCAGGCTCAATTTTGATATGTCATAATATTTAGGCTAACAAAATCAGATTTTGAGAAGAGAATGGGAATAACTATTCTTCTCATGAGCCACTGATAGTACTGTGGTTTAAATCAGTTTCATTCTTTTCTGTATTCAAAACTTTTACTTTTTCTTCCTTCTCATCTTCTGTCTTCACCAGCCTGATGACGTTATGTCCTCCCTTAGAGGCCCTTCTTTTTTCCTTCTATAATTTCTTCATGTGAATTCTGTTTTTTCCTTGTCCTTTTTACTGCTGTTTTGAAAACAGACAGAAGGCAACTCTGAAAAGAGTTCAGATCTCAGAGATAATCAATAAAACGTCATGGAGTCTTAAATGATCAGAAGTCACAGGGTCCTAGTTTAATCTATAAGAGTAACATGAGTTATGAGATGAGAATTTAGAAATAAATGTTTGGTGTTTCAGTGCTGTTAGCACACGGTCAGCTTTCCTTGGGGAAAAATAAAAAACACACTGTTCACCCTTGAACCAAACAATTCTGGACTTAAACTTACAGAGGACCTAGAAAGCAGTTAATCAACAATCTAAAACATTGTTTTGAGCCTCTGAAAAGCATCAGAAATGTTCTTTTGGCTTCCATCTGTCCCAGGAGCCCTGATACAGGCCATTCTAAACCCCCTAAACCAGCCTTGTTGTGAAAAGAGCTGTTTGCCCCTCCCACTTGGCCAGGACATGGATATGATAATGAGCTGCTTGCTGATTGGTTGGTTTTTTTGTCTCATTGTTTTTACAATCAGAGTTACTGCTACTTGTCAAAGTTGTAGAAGCAACTCTACCTCCTTATCGGTCCACACAAGCGAGCTAGGCGCCATGTTTCATGCTTTGTTGAAGTTGAGCAGGAAGACAAAATGGATAGGATTCGGGGGAACTACTGCCACCTACAGGTCTGGCATGCCTATGAATGTGCTTAAAATGCACTTATGTGGTTACGTGTGGATGGAGTTTTTTCTAAAAACGAGGTGGTGTGGATGCTATTTTTTGGGAGGGAGGATATTTGTTTTTAAAAAACCCGGCTACGTGTGGACAAGACCTTAATATCCCAAACTTAGTTCTGGACCCACAGACGCTTAACCTCAGAGCATAAAGCCGTTCTGTGTTGTAGGCAGAGCAGATGGCATCCATCCACTGATTTATTTCAATCAATAGAAACTTCAGACTTGACTCAGGCTAGAACCCTAAACCCTTGGCTTGGACCAAAGAACGTTGATAAATGCATTGCCATCATGTTGTTTCATGAAGACTTTAAAATACATCTCAGTGATATTAGATACAACAGATCTATTGATTTTCTGTTCCTACTTTGTTCTACTCAAATAAATACATGAGAACGGTATAAATATGTTTCCTCTGCTGGAGTTTTAGCGGTATCTTTGGTGCCTGGTATCCCACAGCTCCAGTAATTTGTAACACGGTGTGATCGTCTCCTCGCAGCACACAGGCCTCCCACCCTGTTACCAACAAACACGTCCTTTCATTTACACAGAAAATGTCACAAACAGAAACCTGCATTTTAAACCTGAAAAACACATTTTTTTCACCCCTTTGCCTTCACCTGCAATCAACCAGACATGCAGTGATCAATCTCACAATGCACTTTGTGGCTGAGGTAAATAAAAATGCATGCTCTCTCGTCTTCATACATTTTTATAGCATCAAATGGCAAGATCCAGCTGTGAAGAAGTAGATGTAGTTGTCTGGTGTCAGGTTCCTCTTTTGTCACTTTGAAGACTTATCCTAATAATGTAGCTCTTTGCAACACCTCAGTGTTTGGCAATATAAACTAAACACATGATGGACACAGCTGTTTGTAGGTCATTTTAGTGTAATCCAAACAGGGATTAGGATTTGTGAAGCGAGAGCAGCAGGAATGAAACATCCTCTTACATGAAATGCCACAGGCTGTTAAAATAAAGCCATGAAACAAAGTCAGAAAAGCTTTGATATTGTTGTTGTTGACCTCTGAATTAATTCACTACCTCACAATCAGACATTTTGGAGTGAGGATTTTGAATTTAATCCAAACGGTGGTAAATCTGTCCTCATCTGTGCTGCAGACAAGAAGTGCATAGAGTCATGGACTCTTAGTCACTTTAAATATTGTAATAGGAATCTTGGATTCAGCTCTTACTTTTATTGTTTATGTCTGATCTCTGGTCAGCTTATAAGTTTTTATCATATTGCCAAGTTGACATCCATCATGTCTTGCTCAGAACTGGAAACTGTTTTTGTGCATTCAACTCATGTCTGAAGTATTTCAGCTCTTTACTCATTTTGTGATTTTAAACTTTGAGGGTACAATATAAACAATTCTTACTATAGTTACTTTTTTCTTTTGCTGTTATAAGATTGAAGAATAATGATTTTACTCTTATTTATATCAATATACAGTATCTTCTTGGAAATGTCAGCAATAACCTGCCTGAGGGACTATATGGGTAGAAGGTAGCCTACAATTGCACATTAGGCCCGTTTCACAAGGCAGGATAATCATGACGATTTTTGACCCAATCCTACACTTCAGATAATCTTAAAGATGTACCCAAGTACTGTGAATGTTCTAAAGATAATTTTATCAGATATTCCTACCTTGTGTGGTGTCTTATGAGTGCTCTGGTCTGTTGGATTGTCTGGGTTTGATTTTCAAGCACAGATGAGTACGCTGCCTGTTGAATGTGACATGTAGCCAATCAGAAAGAGAGATGATGGAAGCACGTTGCACGCTCCTCCTCTGCCATGATTGTTTACTCCGTTTGAAGAATGAGATTTCTTGTCTGACCAGGGAATGTCCGTGAGTGAAATTAGCTTGTGTGTATTTTTTGCCATGTTGCTGCACACAACACACTGTAGGACCAATACTCTCAAGTTTTGAAAATCAAAAACATTTCTTAACTTATTTTAGTTAAGTGCAGTGCTTCTTTCATTGAGACTTAGGGACCAAAAAGGTTGACGAGGATGTCAAACACAGAACTCTCACCCCTCGTGTTGGCTGTCATCCCTGGGCCACGTCCCCTTGATATGGGAACGAGCATTGCCACAGTAAACGAGAGAACACAAAACACCAGTCGCCGTTTTTTACGTTCAAACGTCTTTTGTTGTCTGTGACTTCAAATTGTGTTTTTCTTTTTGGGACTCTGGTAGTTTGTCCTAAAGTTGAAGTGGTAGCAGCCGACTGTTTCTCTGAGTGTGGAATGAGTGGAGGACCTAGGGAAGTGCGGTGGTTCGGTGAGACCGACAACCGAATGATCCAATTGTTGCAAAATATGCATAGCTATGTTACAACATTGTTAAAAGGCATGAAAAAATGTTTTAAGCTAGCTTGTTTTTCAGATTTGTCGTGTAGCTTTAAAGATTGCTAAAGGTTAGTTAAATGATAATGACATTAAACAATTGTTTGTAAGTCCCGCTGTTTAAAATAGCCTGTAAGCTACAGGTTAATGGTGCGTTCCAGTTGTCCTCGGAACTCAGAATTTTGACCAGAAAAAGACGTAACAAACTCGTTTTACGTTCCAGATTCTAACTCGGAATAAATGGACGCCACCTGTAAAGCTGCATGTGTTGTTGCTGCATGTGTTGTTGCTCTGTATGAGTACAAAGAATTAATAACAAAGTATTCTCTGCACCTAAAACTTCTTTCAGTCTCTCTGTGAAGTATGAAATGTTTGAAGGGTTATTTTCCTTTGGCTGTTTCACAACTATTGTTATTAGTCTGTTAAGTCAGTTTAGAGATCCGATACAGTATTTTCTAGATCTTCTACCTTATTATCAAGCACTTTTAAACATGGGCAGCTTTCATAATAGAACTAATAACAAGACCTGCTTCAGTTTCCAAGGCAGCAAAGCAAACCCAAATGCAACAGCTCCACTGCCAAAAGTTTCCACTAAACGTGTTTTTTGTTACTGTGGTGATGCATCACTATAAGTGATTCGTCCATCCAACAGGCCCTTTTTTTTGTCTAAATGATTTTCAAAAAGCACATTGGCTAACACAAATATAGCACGAGGACTGCTGCAGACTCAGGAAGAACAATCTAATGGAGCCCAAAAGTGCTGCATGAGCCAGCTTTCATCAGCTGTCTGAAAACCAGAATAATCTCTAAATATTTTGTCTCCTGCTTGAGTTTCTGCAGTTACACCTCTGCAGTGAATCACTATTATTAAAAAACAAGTTCTGCAACCCTGTATGTTTTGCTTTATGTAAAAATAATTCCAGATTTTTCTTGTATTGTTTTCTATTTCCATCTACTTTGCACACAGCTTGAAAAATAGCTAATGTGGGCACATTCTTGCTGTTTCTGCCAACATTTTCAGTTTGTGTGCAGGAAAAGTCCTATTTGCTTTTGTGTGCACACGCTGTTTATGCTACTTTCCATACATCTAAGAATGTAGCAGCTCTGTGCAAAAGAAAAAAAAGATCTATACATAAAGGAAACCTTTTATGGAACTGTCAACAAGCCTGACTGGACTCCTGCAGCGAACCAAATTCCAGTTTTTGATGTTCGTGTCTGTGTAGGAGTGCCTGTGCATGTAAACACTGGCCTGTAGCTCTCGCTCATTGTTTAATGTTGGGGGTCATTTTACAAGCTTGCATAGAAAAGCAGCCTAGAGCAAAAATGTGGCCTATATCATCTTTTACGTCTGAGTTAATCATCTTCAGGGCTTAAACAGAAGAGAAGAAGGGCAGCAACTTTTCTGTTTTCTCTCCACACAAATTGTTTCGTTTTGCAGAGAAGGAGAGGAATAACTGAGTTTAGATACTGATACTTTTTCACTGGTCAGTTATCAAACAACTAATCATTGTTCATTCAATTAATAGAGATTGCATATCCCAGGAAAAACAGAGATTTAAATGTTCTTATACCTGGAAACACATTTTACCTCAGTAAAACCTCTGCAGAATAAAAGTGGCACGTTCACTTCACACCATCAGAAGTCTCCTTCTCATGCCTACAAAAGGACAGTTGTTTTAAATTAGCTGCAGCATCTACTGTTATTGTGGGTACTTCAGAAAAAATGCAGCCAAGAAAGTGTCCTGACAGTGAACTTGATGCTTTGTCAGCTGTTGTCAGTGCGGCTTTCTCTGTCTGTCACGCCAGCAAAGCA
Organism: Aphyosemion australe; assembly: GCA_006937985.1. Lineage (NCBI taxonomy): Eukaryota > Metazoa > Chordata > Actinopteri > Cyprinodontiformes > Nothobranchiidae > Aphyosemion > Aphyosemion australe. Next base: position 2,545,605 of record SSNS01000010.1, on the reverse strand, counting down.
AAACAGCAACCAGAGCCGCCTTTAAGTCTGTATCAAACCCGTGCGTCAGACCTCCTGTCACATATTTGCTTTTATTCTTAAAATAGTGATCGTCTATCACAGAAAGACAAACGCTTTAGAAAAATGTCAGAATCTGAGACTGAATTTGGTTTATTTCCTTTGCAACATGAATCTCACAGTAAAATCTGGCCTGATTTGTTGTTTTCTCGTACTTTCTTTGTTTGTTTGCTTCTTTGTTTATTATAGGGGTGGGACTCGATTAAACAAATTAATCTAATTAATTAGAGGCCTTGTAATTATTTAATCTTGATTTTAATCGTTCAAGAAAATTTTCCCCGAAAGCAATTTTTTAAAATTAAAAATAATGAGACAGAGAATCAAACAATAGTCATTGACATTATTATTGTAAACACAAGCTCTTAATTTCTAAAAAAAATGCTTTTAAATTGCATTTCAATTCAAAACAGGAGAATATATATATATATATATATATATATATATGTGTGTGTGTGTGTGTGTGTGTGTGTGTATATCACTGGCAAAAATAGGACAGACCTAAAAGTACAATACTATTTTAAGTACATTTTGATAATGGTATTGTCTTTAAAATAATAATAATAATAATAGTAATAATAATAATAATAATAATAATGATAATAACAATAATAATAATGGGTTGATAGAATGTGTGTGCAATTTGATTTGATTTAGCATCATTAGAGACAGAAATGAAGGCAAAAACACATGAAGAGGGATTTCTGATCACTCATGTGATTGTAGTTTTGTGTTTGGAGCACATAAAAAAGGTTTATATGGTCTTGTAGTCAAGGTTCTGAGCTTTCTTTAGAGGTGCAGCCTGACTATATTGATATTTAGGGCATGTATTTTGCTGCTAAACTGCAACATCCCCCAATTGGGGGACCCTCTGGCTTAAAGGGTTAAATGCGTTAATTTTTTTAACGCATTATTTTTTTCTAATTAATTAATCATAAAAAATGCATTAAATTCCCACCCCTAGTTTATTTGTTTGTTTGTTTGTTTTTCTAAACTGGACAAAAAAGAAACTCACTGTAAAACAGGTTTCAGCAGTCACAGTGCTGATTATTGAGGACATTTTTAGGAAAATGTAAAACCAGAAAATTACAAAACATAATTTGGTCATCCTCTTTCTCTCCTACAGGTCCTCAGATTTGGAACGATTGACCATCAGCAATAAAACTTAACAGATTTTAGGGGTTTTAACCTCCGGCTGAAACAACACCGGTGTTTTATGTTAGTTCTAGTCACTTATATGAATTCCTTGTGTATGAACTGATTAGTGCTGTTTTACTCTAAAATTCCAACCAAGGATTGCAAAAGAGCCTCTGGCTAGAAAACCTCTGTGTGCTTTATTCTTACATGTAGTGTTGTGTTTTTGTGCTGTTCAGTAAACCTACACCAAACCAGCAGGGGTCAGTGGGCGATGACAGCAGTGATGAAATCAATATTTGCTGGAAATGCCTCCAAAGCAACGATCACAGGCTGCTTTTAGCTTTCTGCAAACTCACCAATATAGTGGAAAATGGCAGAATAATATTAAATACTAAAGGAACTTTTACCACGCTGGCAATAAATGGCCATGTTAAAGCATCAGTCACAGCAACACCATTACTGAAACATATGTAGAAGCATTAGGGCCACTAGCAGGAAAATAAAAACATGAAGGAAATGTGTCGATTGATCAAAACAATATTTCTTTAGCATTTCCCAGGAACAGCAACTAATCACCAGTTTACTTTCTAACAATTTCAGGAGACGTGTCTGTAGCATAGAATAAACTGTTGTGCCTTGAAGTATCTTTTATTTTTGCTAAAATTCTCCTATTGCACAATTATCCTGTGTTTTTGGAGTCAGCTGTAATAAGTTAGAGTTTGGTGAACTTTAGCGATAGAGGTCACCCTACGTTAATCCTCTTTGTAGTCGAGCCTTCTCTGGTCCAGAAAAGGAACATGATTTCTTTGAAGCATTTGCAATCTGCACCTAAAGCCCCGAGGTCAGACTGTGTGGATAATTTAGCATATTGAGTATGACTGTTTGGTTTGTTATTTGAACCATGCTCACTGCGCTTTGATGATTAGCCTGTGGCTTTGATTCAATATCAAGGCTGCTTTTGAAAAAGCTAAGTTGCAAAAGTTGTACAGATGGAGCGATAATGCTGTTGTTTAGATGTTTTGATAAGGCGTGGAGGGGATAAATATGCTGCGAGAGCCCAAGTGCAGTTTCCAGGCCCAGCTGATAAACAGAATGTTTTGGTTTTGTTTAAGAAAACAGCACATTGTCTTTAAATCTAATCTTTAAAACATTCCTGATTCTTTCCTCAGCTGTTTGGATGATTAATCTGTCCTTTTCGTTGTCCCCTCTGTAGCTCCGGCAGAACCTTTGCTGTGCAAGTTTGCTGATGGAGGCCAAAAGAAGAGACAGACCCAGGTCAAGTATTCCCAGAATGGCCGACCATGGACACGAGAGGGAGAGGTGAGACTCCCATTACAGTTACTGTAAAATCGTAACAAAAAAGCTGGATTTCTTTTATTCTTCAAGCTGCAACCTGGGGAAAGTTCAACTGATGTTCAAATAGAAATCAATCATTTTTTACTGATCAAAAAAATACAACAAACAAGTAAAACTAAAATGGTCCAGGAATTGTCCACTTCCTATCAGCTTTATAAATCCATGTTTAACTTGCCAAGTGCTAAGGACATGGAGGGAAATTGTTATATATTTTACATGGCTCACAAATTGTTTGCATAAAAAAAAATCATGTATTCAAGCAATAAAAAGTATGCAAAAGGCAATGTCAACTCTGCAGGACCGACTTCATGCTGCAAAATGCAAACCTTGCATTTTGTCTGTAGTCACTAGTTGTAACCAGATACATACAGAAAACTTATCCTATTGAATCTGTTCATAGCAGCAATTCAGTGGTGATTTCAAAGTCATTTGCATTCTGTCAATTTATTCCAGTTGTAACAAACTCTGATTCAGGAGCTTATATTTTTAGTAAAACGTTGCTCCGTCTAAAGAAATGAGCAAATTGTATTATATATTCAACGCTATCTTTCATCTGGAGCAAAGATTGAGGAGACAGTAGGAAGGAAAACTCCCTTTCAACATGAAGAAACATCCAGCAGAACCAGGCTTAGAACGGGCGTCCTTTTGTCTCAACTAGCTGGGTCTTGAGAGGACAGGAAAGGGACACAAACACTTAGGTGTCAGTATCTAATTGTTTTCACACAGTTTCATCTTTGTCAACCAGACTTTAATCCAGTTAACTACTGGCAAATATATGTTCTAAGTCAAAAAGTAGGGTGGAATCTGGTTAGTCAAAAACAGATGTAACGATTACTGTTACTTTTATTGTCCAAAACAGCCATCAGGAGCCCAGATTTCATTTTATTGCTGAACTGTTTGATTTTTGCATGAACAAATCTAAACAATGCCCACCACTTTCTGTGCTGTTTGGTTTTGCAAGAATGCAGCGATGTTTGTGATTTCTCAAGACAAAAGAGAACAAAACCACACAATAACTGCAACAGCATCAAAATCTAATGAGACATTCTTAAATGTCTTGAATCTCTAGACAATCCTTAGTTTCACAATAATCCTCTCGTCAACATTTAGCAGGAAAAACCTCCGAAAAGCTTGACAGCTTCCCTGCATGGTCATTATCAGCTTTCATTTCCAATAACACACTGTAGGCTGAAACAGAGACACTGCTGACAATGTGAAAGCTGACATATATAAATCAGAAATCTAAAGAGTCTGAAATACAACATACTTTTTTTTGTATTTGTTAAAACTCCCACTGTCGTCTTCAGATGAAATGAAACCCTGTAAAGAGGTTTCAAAGCAAACTGACTGCTGCACAAAGAGGGAGTTTAGAGTTTTTGTGCGTTGAAGCCAAAGCTTTAATTTACAGAAAGGAAAAAGTGGAATATAATGTCACCACCCACTCACAGTTCTCACAATGCTCACTTTACTCTGAGGTTTGGAAGGAGCGGGAATAAAAAGTGGCACCAGGCTGCGACCAAGCTGCAGCACAAACGTGTGTGTGCGTGCATGTGTGTGTGTGTGTGTGTGTGTGCATGTGTGCGTGCGTGCATGCATGTGTGTGTGTGTGTGGCTAGCTCTGTTTACAGGTTAGTTTTATTTATCAGAGAAAAGGCAACGCTCTGATCACATTAGACGTCTCAGAGGTAGTAATTTGTATTTTCAGTCCAATTGGCGACATTTATGTCAACGAAAATAAATGATCAGTGCTTTCAAAATGATTTCTTACACATTTGTCAGCAGAACAATTTCTCACCAGCTTTGCTTTGCCCTGAAGAAACTTGTTAGAGGTTTATTCATTTGTTGCAGCTGGGTCTGAGAGTCCAAACCCACTGATAGAGACATCTCGTATGCTTTGAGGAGCTTCATTGCTCTCACATGCGTGGTCGAGCGAGCCTAATCTCCCCGAGCCCCTCACTTCTAAAAGAGTCTGGCTGCGATTTTACAGCGTGGACACATTTAGCGTCTGTTGTTGCTGTGGATCAAAAGAAATTAGAAGACAAGGTGTTGTTGCTTATCTCAGAGAATAATTATTATGTTGAAAATCAGTGAATATGAGTTTTCCTCAAGGTGACAAGTAGGAATATTGTGCATGGTTAGTTTGGCTTTTATCTGCTTTCACTTACATGTTTATTGAAGAATTAGTGTTGGAGAAAAAAAATCACCACACTTTTTTATGTATTTCAAGTGAAGTGGTCTTTCTGTTAGAGCGCTTAAATCCACCGTCTTCTTTCCTAGAAAGTGTTTAATGAAAAGCCCAATGCTGTGGTGGAGTTCAAGACACCCTTTTAGCTTGTAATTTTTAGAAAAAGAAGTGAGTGAAATGCTGCGCACTATAAAAAATGACTCGTCTAATGATGCAAAAAGAAGAGAGTTAATAGTGTTTGAAAAAGAAAGAAAGAAAAGGGAAAGATGGAGCAGTGAAACGTTATTGTTTACAGTAAAGTTTAAATTTGCAAAGGTAAAATCAAACATGCCGCTAACTTATTCAAATTAAGCAAACAAGTGTAATTGAAAATAAATAAAATGAAATACAATCTTGGAACTTTTAATTTGTACCCATTTTATAAATGCATATGCACACCTTTATATATTCTTCTCAAGAAACTTTGTGCAAATAACTAAACACTGCAACATGGCAACTTCAACTGTACTGATGTAGTTTTAGTGCTTTTTTCCATTTTAATGTTGGAAAAGTAATCGGGGAATCTCAAAACAGAAGCAGAAAAGTGAAACTTCATTAGAGTGATTCTGTGCTGTGTGTGACACACACACGCACGCACACACACATTCTCGTCTTTCTATCTCAGTGAGGACCAGCCATTGACTTCCATTCATTTTTGTGACTGTATTATGCCTAACCCATGCCCTAACCCTAACCATAATCAATGCTGATCTATTCCTAACCCTGACTAAAACTTAATTCACACCATACCTCTAAAACTAACGAGTAGAGCTCTGTAAGATTGCACCAAAGTGAGGGCCGGGCAAATGTCCTCACTTTACACCTGCAGTGTGTGCACTTATTATAGTGACTGAGATTATGGTAGCAGTTCCAGAATGTCATTTCCAGTTTTACCTTCAATCACCTTCAATTATTTTTCCTCTTGATTTAGCTTGTTATGTTAAGTTTGTGATGGTGTAAGGACTCTGCTATCTTACTCTATTCATTGAATGGTGTGAGGACTTGTTCTAAAACTAGATCTCACATCTCATAAAATACAAGTCATTAAATTAAAATAAATGAAATTAAGTTTTTCACGTTTTTCACGCTTAAGACTCAATATGGTGGGATTATTCATCCAGTCATTAAAGTCCTTTTCTGTAGTTTATCTGTTGTTCAAATTCAATATGGACACTTTTTACGAGGTAATTATGGACCTCAGACCACTACAAAGGCATTAAATATGAACTATGTGAGGATTAAATCTAATGTTTCTTTTTGTTTCTTGCAGAGTGGCATGGCGTTAACGTATGATCCCACTGCGATACAGAATGGGTAAGAGTTCTTCTCCATTTTACACTCCACGTTATTTACTTATTATCAAACTTTACTTTCAGCATTCCCTCTTTGTTTGAGATCATCAAATAAAGACGCTGCAGATTTGTAGAAAAGCACAAACTAAGTAAACAGGTTGTCGGTCTGACTGTACCAGATGGGGCATTCATTTATGCACCTATGCATCCCAGCTGTTGGACGGTGGGGGGTTTGATTGCAGACAGGGTTGTTGGGCAGCGTTGCAGTGCCACTGTAAGATTTTCGTCAGCCGAGGCTATCTGCTGCGCTCCCCAGCTGAATGATGAGAGCAGAGTGTCAGCCTGTTTCAGAAGGAAATTGGAGATCGGTCATGTCTGCTAGGAATGCTTCTGGTGATGCATTCCCAGGGGATGTTTCCTTCCATCTCTGTGTTCATCTCCTCCTCCTCCTTTTATGGCTATTCTTTTTTTCATCCCTACTTTTATAACTATCATAATTTGATTTCTTTTCTGCTGACCTTTGCAGACTTCATCTAATGTAAAAAATCAGCATTCTTTTGCTTGCTCTGCCTTTTATTCCAAGGTGGAAAGAACTTTCTTTCAACTTTTTTGACTCCTCCACATGCATTTTTGACCTTTCTTTTTTCGCTCTTATTCCACTGTTTGTTTTTAAAACAGCTGCTTTAGTTTCCGTTGTGTGTGCGTGCATGCATGTGTGTGTGTGTGTGTATGTGCACAAACGCATGCTGGAGTATGAGCATCTGCGCTCTCATGGTGTTTAAGCCTTCTTCGACCCTTCCATCCGAGGTCATCCGCTCTCCTTTCGGCAAAGCGCTAAACGAGTGTGAAATGCTAATGCAGCTAATTAGAGAGGCAAAAACGCAGGGAGGGAAGGGGTTTGCATAAAGACGGAGGGATGAGCGGGGTCACGAGGAGGGCAGAGGCAAAAATAAAGTCAGCCCAAGGACAGGGGGAAGGTTACGAATCAATTACAGGTTTGCTCATCCCTCTGAACTGGAGGACATCTGGTGTATGAGAACTAATGCCAGCCGGATCATACTGGAACATGTGTACTCGATTCCCAGACTGGAATTATTTTCTGTTTTTTATTTTTTTTATCTAGAATCACTTTCTCATTGTCTGTTTTCTTTACTCAGCTGAGGTCAGCGATAAATCATTCACTAATTTTTCATTTCAAACTCCTGACTCTGCGCTCCTTGGACCACACCAGAGGTTGCATTCAATCCTCCACTAATGTTCTGTTCGCAATTACATGTTAAGTGCATTGTTTAAAAGCTTGTGTCGGAGTCCCCATTGACAGTTTTCTGCTCGGGGCTAATAGCCTCCATCAATAACCTTGAATCTGTCCTCTGCAGACTTCTCCCCTCTCAGTGCACATCAGTCTAATGAAAAATACAATAAATACAATCAGGGAACCATATTGAATAACCCTGTTGCCGTCCCTCATTTGTATTCATCAATGACAGTAATACAGTATCTCTAATGCAAGTCATATATTAATTGTAGTCAAAAAGACTAATCCATACCACTGCTTTAGCCGTTAGGAAGGGCTGTTTTTTCTTCATCAATACTTTTGCAGACATATCTGAGTCTATGCTCCCGGATAGTTTGTCCTTAAGTTCTGTGTGTCTTCCACGTCTCTGATATTGAACGGCTTTTTACAATTATGTAACAATTTTGAGCTTTAGGTTGAGGCGGTCAGCTTCAATTTAAAGATAATCACATTCAATTTATCCGTTTGGAGGCAAGGTTCAGGTTCCTTAATGTGTAGAAACCTTTTCTAATGACTCACACATAATTACCATAAATCAAATGTTCCTTTTTGAATGCTTGGTTGAAAATCCTTTGTGACTTTTTCAAGCATGTGGATATTTTCTAAGAACAGCTTTGATTCAGCCTGAGGTCTTTGGTGCATCTGTTTCAGATTGTTGTTGCTTATTAGTCTTTATGATTTTTACCTGAGGCAAATAAAATTATGCTCAGTTAAGTTGAGGTCAGGTGATTGACTCGACATATACTAATAAACAAACCCAGTGTTTTGTGTTATATTGGTCTTGAAATTGAGCTGATTTCAGGACCATGAGTCATTTCTGATCAGCAGCAGTGACAGAATTTAATTTCATTTTCCATAATTCATCTTTAAAGCTGCATTAGCTTATTTTCTTGTTCTCAAGCTTTAGAAAATGGACGTTCTTTACCGCATGGTGAATCTTTTGTATTTGCTCTTGTCTCTGTGTTGTTCCTCTTCTGAACAGCTCCTGTTTTTTTATGTTGCTGAACTTAGCCGTCCTGGTTTATTCCTCAGTGAGAACATTAGTTATTGTATTTTTGCTGTTAAAGGTCACTTACCCTAAAACTGCTAATGTTGGTGTTATAGTTGGTACAAACAGCTTAGATGTTTTCTCTAACAAATATTCCCTCTGGTTTAACAGCGAGTTTCTGCTTCAAGAGGATGAGTTCAAGTATCTTGGTGTCTTGTTCTTGAGCGATGCTAGGATGGAGAGAATGATGCCCTGTGATGGATCAGGGCAGCATGAGGGCATTGCTCTGCTGTGTTGAGCCAAAGAAGGAATTGATTTACTGGTCAGCCTATATTCCAGTACAACCGTGTGGTCATAAGATTTAGATTGTGACTGAAAGAGAGAAATCTCAGACACCTGTGGCAGAAATGACCTTCATTGATAGCTCTGCTCAGCTTTAAAGATAAGGTGAGGAGCTCTGTCATCCTGAGGGAGCTCAGATTAGAACTGATGCTCCTATGCATTGAGAGGATTCAGAAGAGGTGGTTTGGGCACAGGGGTGGACTGGCCATCTGGCATATTTGGCATTGTCCCGGTGGGCCGCTTACCCAAAGTGGGCTGAGCCACTCCCCCACCCTACCCCCAACCCCGCTCTGAAGGCCGAATTGTCGTCCCAGTCCACCCCTGTTTGGGGTAGTCTCCTGGTCACCCTTTGCTGGAGGTTTTGAAGGCACATCCCAATTGGAGGAGACCCTGGGGCAGACCCAAAACATGCTGGAGGGATAATTTCTATCTATATTCTGCTCTGGGAATCCCTTAGGATCCTCCAGGAGGAGCTGGAGAGTGTTTATAGGGTTGGGATAAGGGTTAGTCTGGGCTTCATGGATGGATGGATGGATGGATGGATGGATGGATGGATGGATGGATGGATGCGTGGGTGGGTGGATGGATGGATGGATGGATGGATGGATGGATGGATGGATGGATGGATGGATGGATGGATGGATGGATGGATGGATGGATGGTTGGATGCGTGGGTGGGTGGGTGGATGGATGGATGGATGGATGGATGGATGGATGGATGGATGGATGGATGGATGGATGGATGGATGGATGGTTGATGTTTTTCAACCAGAAAAAGGGGGTTTCCACCTATGAACAGACAGAGATTCTTGAACTAAAGCTCAGTCGTATAACAAGAACCTAAATGTGCAGAACCTGAGAAATGTGTAATTTATGCAGTTAAATTCTGACATACATATATACCTTTAAAAAAGGCAAATCCAGGTTATGTCTGTAACTGGACATAATAATGAAAAATTCCTTCTGTTACTCATCCGCCTGAGTCTCTGGAAGCATCGAGATAGTCCAGAAATGAAACATCCGGGAAAACAAACATCTTTAATAAACCAGGTTCCTGGGGTCAACTCATTTTTGACAGAACAATCAACCTGCACATGAACCAGAACTTAACTCGCCTTTAAATAATTAATTTAGGTGTCTTATTCCAGAGGAATAAACCGTGTTGTAGTTTGGCAATTGGAGAGAAATTATTGCAGCTCTATTCTTGCAACCTCTACTTAGCCTTCAGCGCACCAATTAGAGCATGAAAATCTGACAGGAAGCTGGGTGTCTGTGTGAGGTACTTGGAGCGTACTGCAGACAGCTGGAAATCGACTGCATGCAAACAGCTTGGCCTGCAATCGTTTGATTAATTTAGGGGTTTGCATCTTTGCATCTGAGGTGCAAAACTGGCTCTGAGTGGAAGAATGTGATGTAAAACAGAGTTTGATATTGTGCAAGAAGCCAATTCTAGCCCTGAAATGAGACGTATGCTTGAGTCACAGAAACGGGGCAGAATATTTAGAAAACAAATGGAGCAAAGCAAATCCTACAATGTTGTAAGAAACTAGATTTAGAATGAGTAGCTTTTATGCAATCTTGGCTGTTAGGGATAGATAGAGGAGGACTTCTCGCTTTGCCTCCCCTCCCTTGGCTCCATTATTCAGTCAACAGACACTTTGGGATCGATCGGGCACAGCAACATGGCCTGGCGGATGAAACATGTCCTCTCTAGGTACACAATGATAAATAAAGCACTGCAAGCCACAGCATTGTACAGCTGTAGGGTTGTGGGGTGAAATTAAAAAAAAAGAAAGAAATGGAGCAAACTCGGGAGGGCAAATAGAGGTACAGGTCGTGATATAAACAGTGGAAAATGCCTATGTTGCAAATGCAGCCTTCTCTCTTTGTGGAGGTGGAAACATAAAGGGCAATGCTGAAATCTTTCACCCACTCACACATTAGGGTAATAATTCATTACTATGCATAGGAGTGGAGCAGACTCCTCTGTAAATTGATGTGAACTCAAATGCAGTGTCACCTTTCATTCCAAGATGTCTTTGATGGTTTGACGCAGAGCAAAGCTGCAATATTTATTGTTTCCATGACAGCTTTGATGATGTCTGATTCGTTTTGTCAGCGTTGGCTTAAAGTGCCCCGGGTCATTGGAAAACGAGCATCTCGGTTTCATCTTTGCATGTGGCTACACATATAGGACTAGAACTTTGTGAGCTCAGAAGCTGTTTGACTGACAACTTATTCTAGTCAGTTTGAACTTAGTGTTGCTCCACTTCTCAGAGTTTGTCTGGTGATTCTCATCTTCAAAATGTCTGTTTTCTTTCATTATTATTGCTCAACAGGTTTTACTCGTCGCCATATAGCATCTCCACCAATCGGATGACATCCATCACTCCCTTCATAGCTGCATCTCCCGTCTCCACATATCAGGTAGGTGGACTCAAACAGACATGACTTCAGACAATACTAATCATCAGCCTTAGAGGGCAGCTTCAGATCTAACCTGTTATGTGAAATTATTATAATTCTGACTGGATTGATAAGCTAATGGCTAGTTAAAGTTACAAATCTCAAGACTTTCACAGCACTTCATGCAAAATTCTGTTTTTGCATTTCATGTAAATAACAATGTGATCTAAAACCATGAGCAAAGTAGAGTTTTTACAAAGCTTCTTTTTGGCTTGGCCTAACCCATAAACATATTCTAAAGCTCTGAGCTATTACTTTACTTACCACAGTGCCTCAGGAGGAGGACGAACTCCACGACTCCACAGCTTATTTTAAAAATTGTAGACTAAGAGAACAGTTTATTGTATTTTAACAAGCTTTGCAGCTTCAATAGCGTGGCCTTGATGACTGCACAAGTCCAGAGAAATTCCAGACTTTTACTGCCCAATGTGTGCTGTTACTTAATGTCATTTGGGCATCTGTGAACAAAGTGTAATATTGTTAAAAATCTACAGAAATCAGTTCATTCAGCTGAAAAGCTGATGCCAGTGAAAGGTATTATTAAAGTACATTTAATACATTTACATTTAGTACAACCCAGCAACCCGACCTCCACTATCTGTCTCCTAATGTCACTTCTACTGTTTCCAACCTTGGAATAAAAATGGACCCGGTTCTGAAGATGGAAGCTCAGGTCAATAGCACAGTCAGGTCCTGCTTTTACCACCTCAGGCAAATTTCTAAGTTGAAGCCCATCCTGAGTGCCCGTCTTCTGCAGTCTGTGATTCACGCCTTCATCACTTCCCGGCTAGATTATTCCAACTCCTGCTTGTACGGCATCAGTAAAGCTGCTCTGTCCAGACTTCAGCTCGTTCAGAATTCAGCAGCAAGGTTCCTGACTGGAGCTGACAGAAGACAGCACATTACACCCATCCTTAAATCACTTCACTGGTTGCCCGTTCAGTTCAGGATCAATTTCAAAATTCTGCTTCTTGCATTCAAATCGTTGAACAGTCAGGCCCCTCCCTATCTGAGCGAACTCCTCCATTTCTACCACCCTCCTCGTGCTCTTAGGTCTGAAGATCAGCTCCTTCTAATCGTCCCTAAGGCACGTTTGAAGACCCGTGGGGAAAGGGCTTTTTCTGTCTGTGCCCCAAAACTCTGGAACTCATTACCTCTTCAGGTTAGGCAAGCGCCCTCTATCGCCGTTTTTAAATCACGCCTGAAAACCCACTACTTCTCCCTGGCCTTCAACTCCCAAACCACAAAGCATTAACTCATCCTTAAGTTCTTCGACCTTGTTGATTTTAAATTTGTGTTTTTTATACTTTGGTTTTTAATCATTCTATTGGTTTTAGTTTGTTGTTCTTTTAACTCTTTTAACTTTTTTGATTTTTCTTATGATATATATGACTATTTTAGCTTGTGTTTTTTACCTGTTTTTATGTGCAGCGCTTTGGTCGGCTGTAATGCCGTGTTGAAAGCGCTCTACAAATAAAGTGGTATGGTATGGTATGGTACATTAATTATAAAATTAGACTCTTTTGTCTTTGATTAATTTAGGATGTTATAATTTTAAGGTCTGTGTAATATTTTTGCAATATCCTCACACAAAAGGACAAAAGTTTTAAAAGAACTTAGCTTATTTCCAAAACATGTTTTATTTGATTTAACGATCACTGTTTACACTTAACCTCCTTGACTCTGCATGAGCTGCACGAGTCACAAACTCTCGATCAACTTAGGTCACACTTGAACAAACATTAACTCACAAGTTGACAAAGAAAATCCAACATTAAAACATTTTTTGTTTAGACTCAACCAGTGTTGTAAAGTATCGCAAATATCATTCTAGAGTTTTAGACGTGTGTCCGTAAATTCCCCATAAGCTTCTTAACCTGCAAACACGCTCATTGTTGACGTTGGTCCATTTTTTATAAAACTAAAAAATTATTACTATGACTCACAGTGATGGAATGTAGCAAAGTACAAGTACTTTGTTACTGTACTTTTTTGGACTTGTACAAATTACTGTACATATTTGTACTTAGATGAGTACTTTTCTTGATGCCGACTTTTTACTTTTACTTAACTACAATTTAAAGCAGTTGAGTACCTTCGACTCCACTGCATTTTCAAAAAAAGTTTCAAAAGTAAAAATACTTTATTTAAGTTTTGTCTGACCCACGCCCGAACCTCGGCCCGATGGACACTGGCAGCACACTCCCTTATCTGCACAGAACTGCAATTTCAAAAGTAATAGTACTTTGATTTGCATTTTGCCTCATCCCCCCGGGTCCGACAGCACACTTCTACACACAGCTCATATTTAAATGTTATCTGAAAATGCATATTTTAATACTGCTGCTATAGTGAATCTATAGAACAAGCTAGGTTTTGAATGCAAACATGGTCACAGAACACTCACCCCTCCCCTTGGGTATCTTCCCTGAGACATTTCTGTCAGAACCAGAAACCCGCGGAAACAAGATAGCGCTAAACACCAGTCGCTGTTTTCTAGGTCCAAACGTCTTTTGTTGTCCGTGACTTCAAATGGTGTTTTTCTTTTTGGGACTCTGGTAGTTTGTCCTAAAGTTGAAGTGGTAGCAGCCGTCTGTTTCTCCTTCTCTAATGTTATTGAGCGGAGAACCTCTCACACCAGTGGTGTTCTGTTGCTAAATACGTGAGTGTGTAATGAGGGGAAGTGCGGCGGTTTGGCGAGACCAATAGTTGCTTTCAGTTCGAAGTTTGTTCTGGTTAGAGGTTTTTAGACAAATGCGAAAGAACCTCTTTATAAATATTTTTCTTTTTTCTTATCTCCACAATATATTTATAGCTATACTATGTTAGAACGTTATTAAGAGGCATGAAAAAAATGTTTTACGCTAATTTGTTTTTCCAATTTGCTATAGCAGCTTTAATCTCACATCAGATCCAGAGATTATGATAATTTTTACAGATTATTTTTTAACCTTTATGACTCTCTTTGAACAACAAATGCATGGTTGACATAGCTCCTGATAAATTTAGATCAAAACCTTTTCCTATAGTCTAAGAGCAGTGCTAAGTAAGCTATTTTTAGTAAAGAAATACAATAAAATAAAAATTTCAGCCCTCTCCCTTTATGATCTCATGATTAATAAATGAGAGATAAAATAATAAAACATGTGCTTAAGTTGCAGGGTTTTTATTATTTTTTCATTGCTAAGCACAAATGCTCCCTTTATTGTTCTGTTGCCATGTTCCTCGTCCTCTCCTCCTCACATCAGAGTCCGGTTAAAGTTGCCGAGCCGTGCAGCTTAGAGCGTGTATCAGTTTTTGATTCACACAGATGCACCTTTAGCCCGTATATAAAAGCACTGCATCATATCTTCCATGTGACACGGTGGCCTTCAGGGACAGTGGTAAGTGGAACAAGATGAAAGAAGAGATATGTGACCAAGACAAGCTTTTTGATGATGTAACCCTCAGTATGGAGCAGTAACTGCTTCAGTGTTTTGTTCTTTGTAACCTCTCTGATAATTGCAACATGCCATGATGTACAGTAGACGTTCTCTTTTATGTTTTTTATGAGACTCACTACTTCTGGGACTCAGGGAAAGAATTGTAAAGATGTCAACTAATTATTCTCTATTTTTTTCCTTTTCTCTCACTTCCACTCCTTCTCTGTCACTATGTAATCCAATTGTTTCTCTTTGTTTTCCCTTCATTGATTCCTAACCTTCCCATGAAAATCATCTTGTGACCTCCTATTCCTTCCCGTCTCCTGACCGTCCTTCTGTATCCTCCCACTCATGCCCGTTCCCTCCTTAATTAATTATGTTATTTTTTCACAACATTCATTTTGTTCTCCTTCTATTCCCGTTGTCACATCTAATTTTGCTGTTTTCTTTTTTATCTTTCCCCTCTCTCCTCTGTGTCATGCTTATTTCTACTCAGGTCCAGAGTACGTCTTGGATGCCACATCAACAGTATGTTATGCAACCTACAGTAAGTCTTTGAGACAGCATCCTCTGGTTTTGTGTCATGTGTTTGCACTTGCACCTTCATTTGTTGTGTGTATGTGTGTTTTTGGGTGTAAAAGTTTACCGTTGTGTATTTTTTTAGAATCATGTTCCTCATCAGCGTGAATGTCTGCAGCTGGATTCATGCAACAAAAATGACAGAAAGCCTAGAAACCATATCTGCTGCAATTACCTTTTGAACAGCGTGCAGATTCCCGTTTTCTGTTTTGCAAACGATTCCTTCATACATCCGAACTAAAAATGACAAGTTAAAATAGGTCACAGAAGAATCTGTCTGCAGAAAGAAAGAATGTGTTTTCAACTATTGTAACTTTTGGCAGCTGATCTCAGACAACACCAAGAGCAAAATCAAATGTTGCTTGTCTTCTCATTTTGCTGAATCAGTGTGTGAAGAGCCTCCCCAGAGCAGCTGACAAAGCTCAGGCAAAGGCAAGTTTAAAATGTGCAGGAGCGTATCGCCCCCTGCTGGATTAATGCAAAACTGAACATACACAAATTGAGTATTTTGATCAAGTTCACCCAGAGAAACGCACACTTTAACAGAACCTTTACACAAACAAGACCTTATTGCCCAGATATTGTTTAATCACATACTCAAGCTGTCAATAAAGCCTGTAAAATCCATAGTCAGCTTCACCAGTGTTCCCAGTTCCATTGTGGGGTTTTACCTGCACACCTGTTCTGAGAGATGATGTCTGGGATTTTAGTAAAGGAGACATTTACAGTTCAGCAAATCAGAACAGGTGTTTTTATATTCTGTCTATTTGTTCTATACAGTATCAGGTTTGACTCTCACAGTGATAAAACATTGCACCCTTCCTGTTTTCCTGATTTCCTGTCTGGGAAATCCTGGACACATTAAGTTGTCATGTCTTTGCGGAAGGATGATACCCATCTGTAAATGTGTTTTCACACAAATGTCCCATCTAATTATTTGGCAGGTCGCTTGATTTGACAGCCTCAGACTTAGGAGATGAGAACATAGAGAGGATGAGGAGTACCAGAACATGAATAAATGAATAAGAAGAGTGAGGATTGACAGAGCAAGGACAGAGGAGAGGAGTCGGCTCAGGGAAAAGGAGGGATTACAAAGAATAAATCGGGAACAAAGAAAAAGGAAGCGGCTGCTGCAGTAGCACGTCTGGGCTGTTTGCTCCCAAGCCTTGTCTATGCACACTCCAAATCCCTGTTAGACTACAAAGGCGAAGGCTAGTCATTGTATTTCCTGGATACAGAGGAGCTTGGCAAATTAAGGCTGCATCAGAGAGACAGACCGGAAAAGCCAGAGGAGCTTCATTTTGTTGCCACAGTAGCAGAAACGTGCTCTGCTCTTCAGTTAATGACTACCCAC
The DNA here is from genome assembly GCA_006937985.1 of Aphyosemion australe. Taxonomy (NCBI): domain Eukaryota; kingdom Metazoa; phylum Chordata; class Actinopteri; order Cyprinodontiformes; family Nothobranchiidae; genus Aphyosemion; species Aphyosemion australe. The sequence continues at coordinate 2,529,097 of SSNS01000010.1, read as the reverse complement.
TTTGACTGATGATGTGCAGTTTTTGACACATTTAGGTTGATGCACGTGTGCACACTTCTGGAACTCGGTGAGCAGTCCATTAGAAGGATATTTGCACACTCGTGGCACCAAACCTGGAAACAGGAACATTAAAACAGACCATCTGACTTAATGAACGACTCCAACAAAACAAAAAATAAAAATGAAGTTGTGTTCTGCTGTCACAGCACAGGAAGCAAAGTCAACAGAACTTGACTCTCGCGCAGATTTATGAGCTTTAAGTGTATAATATCCAAGATTAAGTCACAAAAACATTAAAGAGACTCTTTACAAGTTGTTTTTAAGGTTGTGCGTTTCAAAGCCTTGGTTGAGTGCCCAGATTCCTTGAACTGCCTGTCTTTACATCTCATTTTATAAAAGGATGTCTTTGTGCATAATTACACATAAATCCTCATGCAGGAAATGAATACATTACCCAAACTATTGTGTAGCAGAAAAAAGGCAGCTTATTGCAGAGAGATATGAAAGGACATCCATTGAACTGGGATTTGTGATCCTTCTGATCTTCCAGGTGTCCTTCAAGAATGGGAAGTATAATGCATTTATTGAGCATCAGATCCTACTAGGTTAAACTCTTTTATAGGGTTCAGAGGTTTGGTGAGTATTCGGTGCACATCCATGTGTTTAGAAGATGCACAATAGTTGATCTTCTTTTTAATCGTGCGTGCAGAACTGTCCTCCGCCCATGTCTGCAGGCGCTCATAAAGACTGCAACCAATCATGGAAGCATGTTAAATCACTTTTGCTTGTGTGAATGAATAATAAGCCACAGAGGTTGTGTTAAGAATAATGAAAATATCTGTGCATATAAGCACCCAGGGAACACGTGTTTCTTTGTGGGCTCAGATGAGTAGAAGTCCTGTCAGGAAAGCAGCACTTTGTCGTTTTCTCTATAAAGAGATGTTATTATCCCTAATGCTGTGTATTGGAGGCTGCTCAGTGCCTGCAGCTTTGGGCTCATAACATTTGAATTAGGTGAGCTCCCCAAAACAGAAAAAAAGTAATAATACAAAAACAGACAAGGAGGAGACAAACACGAATAACGAGCCAGTCCTGCAGCCTTCTCAGAGGGAAGACTCACGTCTGTCTACCTTGTGTGCTTATTTATTACCCGCAGAACAACATCTGACGCAGGACAGCATTAACACATGCTCTGCACTGTACAATTACACCCATTACACTCCAAGTAAAGCACTGTGCTTGCTTTCAGACACATGCAGAGATAGCCTGTTTAACTCTTGTACGTCTATAAATCAGATTAGGCTGTTACTCATTATGGCGTTCCTTCTCTATACGCTGCACGGAAACCTGCTGTGAGACTTAATGAAGAAACGGAGAAAGAGGAATCATTAAAACAAGATCATTTCATTTGGATGAATGAAAAGCTTGGGCGTTAGCTTGATTCATGTTGGTAAATTTACCTGACCAAAGCAAAGCTTTTGAGGGTGTGGGGGTTGTTTGTAAAGCTGTTGATGCATCTGCTAGTCGGTTTTTCTGTGTGCTGTGCAGACATAGCAATTAGATTGCTGCGGATACATTACCAACAGCCATGCTGCTGTGATCCTCAAACAGATCCCCCTATGAAGACGTGCTGCTGCTAACAGCTCTGTCTTTGTATTGTTCCTGTGAGTTTGCCTGGGCAGCTTTGAAGATCTAAACATCTTTACTGACTGATTTTCAGCTGTGGACAGATGCAGTGGGAAGACCTATCGCTGCTCATTTGAGTAAAAGCAAACCCTAACCAATTGTTTTTTTGCTTAATATAAAAAAGACAATCGTTTAACAGAATTGAATTTGGAAAAATTATTCAGAGTTCACTTTTATTTTTACCGTGCCCTGTCCAGCAGTAAAGCGATCCGAATCATTGTCTGAGTGTCTAAAACAAGCCTTACAGATTTACTCTCACAAGTGGAGTGTTGCAGCTTTTGGTATGGTGCTCTACCTAATATATTAAAAAAAAACTTTATTAGAATTGCTCCAAATGGACATGGAGACAGAAATGACAGGGAAAGGAGGAAGTAGAATGGAATAGAGGTGTAGAAGAGAGTTAACATAAAGAATGAATACAAGTAGTACAAGGAATCTGCTTCTAGATCTGCAAAAAGAGACAAACACAAAACTGAGATAGGACAGTGACAAGCATATGTTTATACTCTACGCTGCATGGCCCAAAAAAAAAAAGGCCACACACTCTAATAAGCCTTTAGCTTTTATTACAGCACACATTCTCTGTCATTGTTTCAATAATCTTCTGCAATGTCACCAGATTTATTTCCATCCAGTGCATTAATGTTTCACCAAGATCTTGCATTGATGATGGTAGAGTCTGACCGCTGCACAAAGCCTTCTCCAGCACATCCCAAAGATTCTCCATGGGGTTCAGGTCTGGACTCTGTGGTGGCCAATCCATGTGTGAAAATGATGTCTCGTGCTCCCTGAACCACTCTTTCACTATTTGAGCCCGATGAATCCTGGCATTGTCATCTTGGAATATGGCCGTGCCATCAGGGAAGAACAAATCCATTGATGGAATAACCTGGTCATTCAGTATATTCAGGTATTCAGCTGACCTCATTCTTGGAGCACATCCTGTTGCTGAACCTATAGACCTGACCAACTGCAGCAACCCCAGATCATAGCCCCGCCCCCACAGGCTTGTACAGTAGGCACTAGGCATGATGGGTGCATCACTTCATCTGCCTCTCTTCTTACCCTGATGCACCCATCACTCTGGAACAGGGTCCATCTGGACTCATCACACCAGTTTCTAATAATGCGTTGGACAGTTCTGAACCCAGTTTTAGTCGTTTCTGCAATCTCCTTAGATGTTTTCTCTGCTTGATGCATGCCAATGATGTGACCCTTCTCAGACAGACTAACATCTTTTCCACCACCACCAGATGTGTCTTTCCACATGGTTGTTGAAGAAATGAGAAGCAACTCATTGCTCCAGTTGGGTTAAATAACTTGTTGCAGCTGAAAGATAATTACCCATGCAGTAATTATCCAATAGGAGGGTCCTACCTGTTTAAATCCAGGTGCCAGGCAGTATATAACAATGTCAGTGAAATGCACCTGGTATTAATTCAATCAAAGTTTATTTAGTGCCAACCACAGCCCATGTTATGTCAGCATTCACATTTTAATAAAACTGCAAGAATTGATTAATATCAGCAGGGGGCAGGACTGTGCTGTTTAGTTGTGATTAAAATGTATGAAAGTTAAAATGTATGAAAACAAATGACTTTAATCACACTAGAATCAATATAGATTAGTAATACATAAAATAAAATATGTAAAATGAATATTATTATTGATTAAAACATGTATAGACACCAACTAATTCAACTCAATCTTCTACATGATCAATCAGTCACATGAAGGAAACATGGGCATACACCCTAAAGCAGAGATAAGCCACTACAGGAGCCCAAGTGTCCAAACAAGAAGTTAGTGTTCATATTTTTTTATCAGCAGCATCAATGTTTTCAAATGGAAATTGGAAAAAAGATACATTTTATATTTCATATTTTAAAATAATGGAGGTGTATTTTTGAAGCATGTCACATGCTTCCAGAGAGTTTTGCTGTCATTTTACCATTTGATTAACCTGGCAGGCCAGCCTATATACCTGTATAGTCTGGCTACGAAGCATAGACAGAGTTGGGTCGTGGGGCGTAATCTACAGGGCGGAATCTCTGCATGCGACTGGACAGCGCTAGGACCAATCACAGCAACGAACAATGTTGTGAATTTGACAAAAAACAGTTAACAATCCGCCATGCATTGTCAAAGAAGGAGAAGAGGTCCCTCTATCTGCTTAATGTCTCAAACAAAAGCCCAAGTCTAAGTCGGCCGAAGCCGTTTCAAACGAGCATCGTTCCATTCATGGACTCACACATCTTGTTTCACGACATGGAAGGTTGTTGTTGGTTTAGCGTCCAGGAAACAGCAGAGAACGTCTCAGGTAGCAGAAGCTAACCGTTAGCATTAGCAACACCACCACACGGCAGAACTCCTCCAGGCTTGTGTTATTTGTGGAGACAAAACATCAACGTTGCAGAGCAAACAGAGTCAGTGGTAGAGTCGTGTTGCTGTTAGCCAATCAGAGGAGAGATGTCCAAATATCAGGAAATAAGAGTCCAAATGCTGTTGTCTGAAGCTGGCCCAATCCCAATACTCGCACTTGCACCCTTGCGCCCTTCAATTGCGCGTTCCCGGCCAGGGGTGGGAGTGCGTAGGGTTTCCTGATTCTCAAGTGCGGAAGTTGACCACGCCCCTTTTGCACCCTTAATCCGCCCTTCACCCAAGTCTGCATCGCTGCGGACTTGGGTGAAGGGTATTACCCACAGTCCATTGCTGCGTGGGGATTTTGAGTAGAAGGTGGAGCAATAGGGTCAAGTGCCTTTTCTGAAAATATGTATTTTCAAGTGGAAGATGTTAATTTAAAACGATTAATGTTATTTATTCATGCTCTGAATGTTTTAGACGAAGATATAAATGTGGACAGCAATTAATTTAAATGTAATTAAATAATTGTTAGTTTGTGTGTTTGAAAGCTGTTAATAAAGATTTTTTAAAAAGCACAAACAGCGACCGGCATCCCAGCATGCGTCACGATCGATGACGTAATGCTCACTGTCCCAATTCGGCAATTATTTGCACACTTGTGTACTACGCACTCGAAGCCTTACTGCACACTTCCTCTAAGCGCACTTCACTGAAGGGTTTAGGGCGTAGCGCGAGTATTGAAATAGGGCCGCTCTCCTCTGATGTGGCTCACTTCAGCTTCCTGAAACTGGTGCACCGGATATCTGTTTCCCCAGAGTACGACCTACAAGGCATTCATTCCTACTAGAGACCACTGCAAATTTATTGATGAAACGAGTGTTCCACACCTTTAATGTACAACATGGAAATCATAACATCACTGTTGCATTATACGTTTTAGTATTATATAGGTTTGTTCTTTAACTTCCTGAAAATACTAACATGATGTTAACGGTTGTTTGTGAACAGCAAGTGGAGATTTTTTGTGATTGTGTTATATATACACTCCTCTATAACAGCAGTACAGCTGACAATGTTTTTATTTGCAACCTAGATTATGAAAAACATGGTGATCATTGCTGCTTAAGGTCAAGTTTATAGTTGCTGTATCCTTCAGCCATGACAAGAGGTGGCTAATGAGTTTGGGAGCTGCAGCATTCCAAAGTACCATAAGAAACCCTACATGTCCAGAGCTACTCAGACATCTGCCACACTACCAGACCTGCAGTAAAATGCCAAACTTCCACACCTTTGTTCCTCTAGAACCATGCACCAACATGCATCTGTAGAGGTTTCTTTTTGCACTCACAGGAAGAGGAGTTAAACAGATATCACATGAACAGAGTTTACATCTGCTAGGATGCTGTCAGACGTGTCAGCACACTCTGTTAGAAGTCGTGTATTAAATCTTTAGCAGAGCGTTTTTGGAGAAGCGCAGCTTAGAGCATGAAGGTGTTTGACAGCATCAGAGCCTCACATTGAGGAGATTTACTGTAAAAGCCTCTCTTTCTTCACAAACGTGTCAGATGTGCGTAGTGAGTTTGCTGACAGGCTGTATTCCTGCGTACAAGGTGGAAACACTTGTAGTCGTCAAATTTTACAAGTTGCTGCAAGTCCACCCCACTTTCCCACCTGTATAAGGAGAACAATGTCACTGTTGCTTGTACCTTTCTTTATAGCTATTGCTTCTTCCCTGAAGTTTATTTTTTTTGTTCCTGTTATCTAATTTTAAATTAGAGATGCTGAGGAACATTCAAATAGACTGTAGTTTTATTCTGACATATCCAGCTGTTATGACAAAATGATTTTTGTTTAAAACTTAAAACAATACATACAGGAAGAGCTTGAGCCCAGGAGAAGAGAAAGGGCAGGATAATTGTGTTTTATTGCCTAAATAAACATTTTATTTGTTCTGGGACCTCCTAGTCTTTTTCAGAATGAAACATTTCAGTTTTAGTGCTCCTTCACTCACATTAGAGAACTCATAATTTGATCATTTTACAGCTTCAAATTGTTTTTTAATGGACACAAAGTTTAAATATATATCCCGTTTGTTGCTTGTCTAATTGAACTAAAGAGTCATTAGTTGAATCATTTTAGAGTCATGTAAATGTTTCTCTATGGGAGGCTTGCAGTGTTTTTGTCTTAATTACTTTTTTACAGTCAAATCTTCAAACTTCTCTTTGTCAGTTGAAGCCAAATGTAAAGGCAGGGGTAACTCTAGCAGCCAAGAGGTTTTATGTTTTAATCCTTTTTAATTTTCTCTCTTGTTGAAAAAGAAAGAGAAACTCTGACACTTCCGATCTTGTTTTCTAAGTTTCAGCTGAGCCAACCTTCTGGTTGTGTCTGATTCAAAGCAAAAATATCATCTAATTTGCCAAAGTGTCATTCTTAGATTCTGTTTGATTTTCATCTTAGACTTTCCCCTCTCACAATCAGAGCTTAGTTTTTATCCAGCTGTTGCTTTTCTTCTTCTCATTCTTTTCTTCCATGTTTCGCTTTATTTGACCCCTCCGGTTGCACACCATTGTACAAAAACTCAGTATCAAGACTGTAACTGGGTGTGTATCTTCTGTTCCTGCCTCAGGGTGCTGTGATCACCCCAGCTGCGACCATAGAGCCCAGTTTGTCTCTTCATCCCTCCAGTGTTATGGCTCCTCTCACCCAGCAGATGAACCACCTCTCCCTGGGTCCCACAGGCACTGTGAGGCTCCCCTTTCACCTCTTTAATGTTTTAATGCTTTTGGAAACTTACAAACACTAGAAATGTTTGGATATGTTTAGTTTTAACAATGACGAACTGTTTTGATTGGTTAAGTGGTGAAATACTTCAGTTTGCTTAACCCTTTTATAACCCTTTCATTTTCTAACGCTTTTGTTCTTTGAGCACAAAAAAATGCACTAAGGTGATATAAAGGTTTGCTGACACATTGCTGGAGCCTATATTTTATAATTATGTTGTACTTTTGCCTCACCTTCTGTCTCTGCAGTACATCTCTGCTGCAGCGGCTGCTCCTATGCAAGGAACCTACATTCCCCAGTACACTGCAGTGCCTGCCTCTGCCCTTACAGTGGACGTAAGACCAAACTACTACTACAGGCAGACGCAGATACATCCCATGTTTAATTTGATATTTGATCATTTTGACCACAGTTTTAGGCTCTCAAATTATATGTGCTTACACACTTTGGTTCAGAATGGTTTTAATTTTAACAAGTAAAAGTATATTTGGATGTATTTGTCAAGTCTGCCTCCTGCAAACTGTATTTTAGCATCTACTGCAGTAAAAGTGTCATTAAACTACTAATCCAACGTTACAGGTTTGAAATAAAATGTTTTGCTTTAATATTTCATTCCTGCCTGTGTTTCTGACCAGGGTGTGGTGACAGACCAGTCTCCACAGACGACTGCCCCCTCCTCACAGGACACGAGCGGGCAGCAGCCTTTATCAGTGAGTGAGAGTACAGGAGATCATGTCACAGCCTACTCCTACCAGCAGACAAAGTGAGTGTGATACATCTCTAAGAAAAACAAAGGCAGGGTTACTGGAAACAGTTTGGATTGGACAGACACGACTCAGATCAGCCAGTAGACAGGAAAAAGACTCTTAAAACAGCAAAACCAGTAAAACCAGTTTTATGATGGTGACATGCGTTACTCCTAAAAAGCAGAGTTTATTTAAAAATGTAATTACAACACAGATGGACAAAGGTAAATTAAAGGTCTTGCAGTCCCTGAAGGAACTGCCAGAGTTCTACATTAAGATCATTCTTTATCATGAACTGATGGAGCAGAATCTTTAAAATAAAAAAATCCTGCAGAACCAATTAGCTCTCCACATATGTGATGGGGATGACTCTCAGCTACTATGATGCCAAGTCTTAGCTCACTATCTGTATGACGGACAGCGTTTCATCCATGTTTGTGTTTCATAGGTCAGTAGGCCGAGGCAGCCTCTTCGATGGGGTTAACTCCAAAAGTGAATCTTTTGTCTGACATTATTACTATTCTTTTGCAAACACACACTGAATTGTCACCAATAGTCATTGTCAAAGTTTTGAATAAAATGTTGTAAAGCGTTTAGTGCTTGGGCTGTCGTTTGTGTGTTTGCAAATACAATGACGGCCAGCTTGACTCAAAAGTTATTCAGCTGCAGATGCACAACCAGCGAGGACTTTCTGAGGCTTTCATTCAAATCTGCCCTGTGCTCCACGAGATACAGATAAACAGACGCACTAAAGATATACAGCTGAAGCACTTGATCGTTTTTGGAGGTAACAAGATTAACGTTTATATAAAAGTGACCAAATAACAGAGGGAGTGATCAAGTTTTAGCTAAATGAGCTTCATTCTGTTTGATAAAGTCAAACAAAAAAACAAAGTCCAGTTTTTTATGATCTATTTCTTTATCTTTTGCAATTCTGACCAAGAATGAGAACCTTTTATCATTACAAAATAAATTGAAGCGTTTTTCCCTTCAAGGTTTTTTCAGTCACCCAATTTCTCTGCTTTTTCTGTCTCTTACTAGATAACAGGACTGCTGGGAACTATTGCTGCATTGCCTTTAGGTTTGCACAAAGACACCAGAGACACAGAGAACCAGAAGGACGGGCAGAGGACAAAAATACAGAAGCGATCTGGACATCACCCAGCGCAGAATGCTTCCGATGTTCCCAGGAACCAAATAAAGGACAGAATGAAGAAGAAAATCAATTATCCTCTGTACCTGGTGGAAACAAGACGAAGAAAACACAAATCATTGTTTGCTGACCTAAAGGACAATGGAATCAATCACAGTCCAAGACTTTGATTTGATCATTTTTCACCTTGAGATTGAACCTTCCTTTAAAGGAATAAAAAAGAGACTGAAGTCAAAACTCCACCAACTGTACAGAAAAAAATCAAAACAACAACAAAAAAAACATTTGAATGTGCAGGTAGATTTTCTGAATTTTTTTTATTGAAAAGATTAAAGGAAGCAATGTCCAGGAGAAAACAGACTGTCTTCCTTTGAATTCAAGCTCCATTATTTTCATTATTTCATTATTTTTAGTAGTTTTCTAGAATCTAAATGTTTTCTGAACTTCTTATTGCCTTAATTTTCACAAACTTTGGAGGTAAAAAAAAGTTTCCAAAGTTTTCAGAGTGTGTTGGAGCCTCGGAGATAAAATCTTCTGTCTGTACAGGATTTCAACAGATGAGTTTATTTGGATAGAGATGAGGTTGAACTAGGTGGTGCAGTGCAGGTGATGTTGGCTGATCAGAGAAAAAAGATGTTAAATGTGAATTGTTGAAAGAGCCAATCTGCTGCATTCTGGGTAACGTGCTTTGGTTTAACTGTGGGGTAAAAAATTTGTCTCCACCACATTTTATAATTTTACTGTTTTTTTTTATAAATTTTATTTTATTGCAGATTTTAAAGAGGTTTTTATTTGTCCTTTCTTTGTCTCACTGCATTGAAAAGGTTATAGTCCATTCTTTGTCAAAAACCAAATTTAAAAAAGATAAATGTTAGGATTTTTAAATGTGCAAAAAGCAATAGTTTTAGTAAAACTGCTGACAGATTATCGAGTCTTTCTTAACCGTTGAACAGCCTGCAGGTGGCAGATTTTATACCAAAGATGAAGAAATGATGTGATGAAGTGATCTTCCTCAACATTCTTCATTTGGATGTTTTTATTTGCTTGCTGTTGCTTTTTGAGGTCACCAAACCTGGCTTGTGAGATGGTCACAGTGACAACATGCAGTAAGTCTAGAACACAGTTGCCTCAACTTGAAGAGAATGTTTGTTCATGATGTTTTTGAAAATGAATTTAACTTTACTGTAATGTCTAAAGCCTAGTTTATACTTCTCCGTCAGTTAGTTTGCCCTCACACACATACGTATTGACAGAGACGTTTTCCATTTATACTTCTCCGTATGGCTGTATGGCCAAAAATCAACATCACGGTATATTAGAGGAGTTCACCTCCATAACGATAAACTACATGTATGCTGAAAAACAAAAGTTGTCCACTAGATGGGGCTGTGGCAGCATAATTGCTCCACAGCCAATTTTATTGATAGTATTATTCCCCCAGATCTGTTAATAGCAATTATTTTTAATTTCTACTTTAAAAACTTCAAACTAAGTACTAAGAACTTTTAGTTGTTACGATTGAAGCACAACTGAACAAGTAGAGAAGTAAAATAACAAAACCTTCATGCAAAGTATTTCAGATACAATCTCTTATATTCAAAATCTGGATATTACAAAGAGCTGCAGCATGTGAACATTTTCACATTTGAGTTGTCAAGTAGTCAGGTTCTCTGTAAAGTCTGGTTTTACTGTATGTGGAGGAGGATGTGTTACCTGTTAAATCCATAATGTTACCAAATGACTGTTGAAGCATTTTTTTTTGAACAAGCTCCTCCTCAACCAGATCTACCACCGTCACCACTCCGGCTTGTAGCTTGCTGATCACCACTCATGGCTGCCCGCTGTTAACCACGGAGCGCCACGGGCTGGGCAGTGAGTTGCACCTAACAGAGAGCTACCGCCAGCGGCCGGCAGCCACGAGCCACAAACAGCATGCTGCCGCAGAGTAGCGACAAGCTACAAGAAGCTAGTCTGGCAAGCCATATGTGACAGGCAGAGCAAAACCATTTTGCTTTTGCAAATGACAGTCTAGATTTCTAAGCTAACAAGAAGACCAATGCTATTTGAATCGTGCTCCATTACCTGTTTTTTCAGACTGGATGGGGTGGAGTCGCGTGGCGTAGTCATTGTCATGTGACTCGAGGTGGTACAGCTTCTTAAAGGGACATGAACATAACCAACCTACACGTCTTTTCATTTTTTTATTACCAAATTTACCGACATGGGGAAAATGACACCGGTTAGAGTCATACATTTTAGTAACAATAAATTTCCGGTTTATCGCCCAGCCATACTTCTCCGTCAGTGTTGTGAAGCAGTTCTTCACCAGGACAACAGAGGGCGCAGCGCTTCTCCGGCACATCTTGCCCTTATTGCAGTCACGTCTCTAGTGTGTTTCCATTGTGTTTATGTATTTCAGTGACTTTTAAACATGGACAAATTTGTCCTCCACCTCTTCATCCGGTCACCACCTCTAAACTCACGTTTCCCGTAATTTCCTGACACAAAAGTGTCAAACGTTTGCTGCATTTCTTTTTACTCCTTCAGTCACGAGTGTAGAAATGTTTTATGTCATCAGACTTTTTCCGCAAGACGTTCTTCAATTTGATATGTTCGGCTCTCGTTTTATTTCTTTGAGGGGGAATGGCGGTGCTGTTAATGAAATGAAAGGAAGCAGCATCCTGACCAATCACAAGCTTGCGGTCTTCGTCACTTTCAACGGATATTTAGAAAAGTGGGCTCTACTCCATCTGTCGTTGCGAACCTGTTGGAGATCCCTTGCGACGGATATTGGCGATGCATGTTTCCACACAGACAAGACAGAGAAGTATAAACTAGGCTTAAGGAGATATTCAGCCCCCCCATGGAATATTAGAGTAAGCTTTTAAAGCATATAGACATCTCCTTCCAATAATTATATGCTCTGATGCACAGTATCTGCTTTAAAAAATTATTTCATTGTTAAATTTAGAAAAATTCCAAGTTGAATAAACTATTTTCTGATACTGTCCAGCCAAACAAGATTAATGATCTCTAAGAGGGAATTTCTGCAGAATATATTTATTTATAAAGTCGCCTAAAAGGGCAAGATTTGGTAACACTTTACAATAAAGGTCATTTTATTAACATTACTTAGTGCATTACTAAGCATTAATAAACTATTAAAGTATTAACAACTGCTTAATATTATTGTTAATATTAAGTAATGCATTACTAAGCCGACACCTTCCCCTTGGCCCTCTGTCCTAACCTTAAGGACACTTAAATGTTAACAATATCAGGAATGTTAATAAAGGGATCCTTTGTTTATTAATGCTTAATAACGCACTAAGTAACATTATTAAAGGGACCCTTATTGTAACATGTTACCCAAGATTTTTGTGCTACAGTGTTTTCGTAAGAAATAGTTGAAAAAATGTAAGCTGCTAAAACTTTTTCAGTATTGGATTGAGATTGTCTTGTCCTGGGTACGAGTGTTCCACCAGAGTGAGAGTTTCAAGTCAGAATGAAGACTGAAAACAGGACCTAAACATTAGTTGTTCTCAACAAAAATGCATCAAATGGGGAAAAAAGAAAGAGCCCACATCCTCGATGACCATCCAATATCACCCTCCACCCAAGAACGATGGCAGTGAGTGGAGATGAAGAAACAGACGGATGAAGAAAAAGTGGTTCAACCAAATAAAAGCAAACCTCTTGTGGAAAAGAAAATATAGGGAAGAAGAAGGAAGAAAAGTAATATTTATGAGGTGTTTTTGTTCTTTTTTTGTACAGGTGTGTAAAAGAAGATGCAACTGAAAAAAAAACTTTAATGATGCTATTTTTTTATTTGCTCAGTCACATGCTTCCTGTCTTTCAAGTTGTGATTTTTGAGAGTGTCTGTAGAACCAGTGGGTATTGCTGTAGTTTCAGATGTGTCTTTATGTTGGTTTCTGAGTTTTTTTAAACAAAAGTTTCAATAAAAAATGTAAAAGAGTCAATCACCACTCATGTTGCAGATACAACACATTACCACTAGAGAATGCCATTGTTTATGCATAGCCACATGGCTCAAACGCTGGTTATGTTTATGCAAATGGTCCGGGAATCATACCGCTGTTTGTTTAACAAAGATTATATCCACGAATTTAGATTTAAACAGGATATTTGTATTTCAATGTTCTTGCTCCCATATTTAATACAGGTTTAAACCACATGAAATCATAAAGATCAGTCTATATCAGTCATGCAGGTGCAAGAGCCAATTTTGTTTTGCTTTCTTTATCCTATACTATTATCAAATTACAAAAAAATACAATGTCCAACGATATAACTGTCAGCAAAAACCCATCAGGTTATAAAGAGTTAAAGGGTTCACATGTGATTATTAGCTAAGCTGGCCTTAGAGGACTTTATGAGTGAGAATGTGGAGCAACAATCATAAAAACATGCAGTTAGATGATATGTTTATTATGTTTTAGAGTAAGGATCAATATAAAGGCATTACCAAAACAGTCGTGCCAGTGCAACCAGTGAGAAACATGCATTAGGTTCTCTAGTGCAATGACAAAATAACTAAAACATTACATTACGCTGAATACCAAGTTTTTTACAAAGTTATTGTGTTGACATAGAAAACAAAAAGGTTGACTCAATAAGTAATTTTGTAATTTTATGAATACAGTTTTCTCATATCATTTCTAAAGAAATGAACACTTTAAGGGAAGTTCAGTACATTATTGGGGAACATGACTGCTAATAAGTGCTTGAATTGCAGCTGGAATTTCTTTTACATTTCTGAAACAATTTCAACTTTGTTTCCAAAGACTTTTTTTGTTCATTTTAGGGAGTTTCAGGATCATAAACTGTTGTTGGGACTTTGTGTATAATGGGCTCAACACACAGGAGGTGATATTGCCTCTCCTCCATTCATTTTCAATGAGACATGCACGACAAAGTGATAAACGCGGGTCTCCCATCGCTAAAGCCGGGCGTACACTGTGCGAGTTTCACTCGTAGCGTTCAGCTTCAGCTCAAACTGTACGACTTCCTCGCAGAGCAAATCTCACGAGTCATGTGCTCACACTGTACGACCCAGTTCTCGGATGCGACCTGACTGCTCACACTGTACGTCTGGCATGAACTCGTCGCAGCTAAAAAAGTATATATGACGCAACACGTTGGTCTGAGTACGGGAGGACGAGGACGGCATTTGGAATAGAAGCGAACTCTGTTGCTTTATGGCAAGCGCTGCTTGTTGCTACGGTTAAAAAATCAATCTGACGTAAAAATAAAAGTCTGGTTTGTTCCGTAAATAACAAATTAACAACGAAAACATATTATTTGTATTATATTTGATCCACTTTTGATCAAAATCGATAACTTACCAGCATTTCCCGCTGTTAAATGAAGAAAAAAAGTTTATTTTTCATTAAAACAAAGCAACGCTGCTTTTATTTCGAAAGTGGGTTAGCTATTTGGTTTGTTTTCGCTTCCACTTCCTTCATTTACGCTACTGCTTCTGTGTTTGCGCATGCGCCGTGTGCGGTTCTGATACTTTTTGGGTCACAGACGCTCGCAGGGCCGCTTCAACAGTGCGACACCCTCACGAGGGACGAGCAAAATATCAAACACGCCAAAAATCCGTGCAAGCTTACGATTGCTGATCGGCAGATGGTCATGTGGTGTTAATCGCCTCTCGTAACCCCCTGTATACTACACAACGCTCAGCGCAAAACTCGCCCCGATCTCGTACATTCTCGCACGAGGAGAAAATCGGCTCAAAAAAGTGAAAAAGTCGCACAGTGTACACCCGCCTTAAGCGAAACGCAAAAAACGTGCAATGCGAAATTTTGCGCTCGTGCATGTGTCGTGCACAGGCGAGCCAGCGACACAATCCCAGAAAATTGAAAAAATGTCAACTTTTCATCGCTGTCGCTCAGACAAGGACCAATCAGAGGATGTTTCATTGACTGACCAATGAGCGGACAGGATGCTTCTCAGTACATCTCCAGGCAAACATGGAGGAAAAGTTAATAGTTGCCGTGTCGGATGTCCCAGAGCTTTACAAGACTTCACTTAACTCTAACAAAACCTTGTGAGACTTCATATCTACCGCTTTTTCAACTCTGAACTGCTTTAATAACCCAAAATTCCCTCCAATCTGACGGCCAATCAAAACAACGGAAGACTCACTATTTGCCCTGGAACAGAGGCGTCGCTGGCTTTTGCCGCTGCCGCATGTCGCCTCCCGTGTGTCAGGTTATAAAAGCGATAGCAATGAATTTCAGTGATTATGACCGTTTGTCGCCTCCCGTGTGTCGAGCCCATAACTCAAGAAATCTTTTGGGAGAGAAGAAAAACTTCATAAACCAAGATAGGAGGTCCAGTAGCTTTTTAAAATACCACAGTGTACATCCAGTGTTATGTGTTGGGTTGGTTTTCATTCAGTACATTTCTAGCAGAGCACCTACAGTAGATTTTCAACAGATTCTTAACCACTACGTTAAAGCTCTAGGGAAAAGTTTGTCAAGTAGATGCATTTTTAGTGCAATTACATGTTTCATACAGGAATAAAGGCAACAAATTAAAGTCACACTTGCTTTTGCATAAATGTACAAGTGAGCGCCCAAGTGTGAAGACACATATAATGTCTGAATTTAGAGTTTATCATATTTTTTAAAGTATACACTGTGCAACAAAAACAAGCAGATGTTCAGTTTTTAGGTGTTGTTTCATCCATCACCCAACTATTATTATCATTTTTGACCAAATACAAAGAAATTATGTTTTACACTTTCGTAGCTTCCCTGAGATACAAAAGAAAATGTGTTTAATGCTTTTTCAGCTGCTCTTTACTATCTTGTTGCACTGAGAATTTTAGAAATGAAAGAAAAGAATGTTCATTTGGGCATCTCTTTTTTTTCTGTGATTGAAACTTGAACGCACATGCTACTGTACAACATTCCTGCAACTTACAAATATGTCTTCTTGGCTCTTGGCAATTTGCTGAGTCACGTGTTCTCAGTAGCAAGTACGGATGAAGATAACAAACACTAGCACAACAGTCACAATGATCAAAGCTGAAAATAAAAAGATAAGGCCAGCAAAGACGGGGTTTGTCATTGGTGGGATTTCTTTTACTTCAGACGGGATCATGTTGGACAAGCTCAGCATGTAGCCCAAACTCCAGCCTATGTGTGTTTCCTTTATCTGCAAGAAAGAAAAGACTGTCGTCATACATGCATAGATTTGTTTCTTCTGTTGCTGTCAAGACATTAATACATCACTGTGCCTACAGAATATTCCACTTCAGGGCAACAGATGAGTCATAACACGCAAAGAACATTGCAGTAAAGAAATCAACGATTCATGATCCATCGTATAACAGTCTAATAACTGTCATTACACTCCTAAAGGGTCCTAAAATTGCCCAGATAGGACACTAACTCGCTTGTTCAAATATAGAGCCATCACTAGTTGGATATTGACTAAAGGGCAGTTTCTGAGCAATTAGGAAACTGCAGCTATAGTATCTGACCACTGTTTTCTGTCTCATGAGTGTAGCAGACAAGGGATGCCCCTTTCTTGTCAAAGAGTGTCTTTGTGGGAACATGTATTTCATACTTTCCACTTGAGTTTTGAATGTTTGAGATGAGATGATTGGTGTCAATGATTCATGTCAGGCCTCAGTGGGTGGCCCCCCATTCATTCTACGTAAGCTGGCAAATGCCTGTTTTAGGGTATTTACAGTAGTGGCTGTTTGACTAAAAGTTACTCAATCTGATGGTTGTGTTGCAGTTCCTCTTTATAACATGAGATTCATTTTATTGCTGTATCTATGGTTTCGAAAGTTTTATTTGTAATGTTCCACTAACCGTTTTCTCGAAGTGAATGTTTTTCCAGGTTTCTTTGTCAAACTTGTATCCATCTGCCAAGAGCGCGAGGACGTAGTGAGTGCCATAACAATAGGTCCTGAGGTGTTTGTCAGCAATCCACGATTTTTGTTGTTTCAGCTGAAACAGAGAAAAGAAACTAAAGATAGTACAGTGACACACTGTAGTTTGCAGGGTGTGCAGCATCAGTAACAGAGATGCCAGCAGATTTTAAAAGGCTGGGAAAAGAATTGGACAAAGGAGACATTTAAGTCAATGAACAAATTTCTCCCTACCAAGGATCCATCCCATAACTCATGAGTGATTCAATGTCGACAGACCCATTTAGCTTCAATTATGAGGATAGATTCAGGAAAATCATTAGCCTCTTCCTGTTTTTAGGCTGAAAAATCATCTGTCTGGCCACAAAATCAAGAACTATGTAAAATAAATATATTTTACAGGGCTCAACCTTCCTACCCTTACCAACCAACTTACCAGCCAACTAAACTACCAACTCACCTATGGTCACTCACCCACCTGCCAACCAACACACTAATCTAATAACCTATCTACCTACCTACCTACCTACTAGGGATGAGCCGGAAACTCGTTTCAGACGAGTATCTGGTACGGATAATGCATTTTTGACGAGTATGATCATGAACCGAGTAAAATTCATGATTATCTGTGTTTGGGTAGAAGGAGAATCCTCATTGGGTAACTGACTGTTTTTACGCTTTGTGATTGGCCAGTCACACAGAACGCCCGCCCCTCCCTACACACAAAACCATCTCTCGCTGCGCTGCTCCGCTCAGACCTCACACACGACAGTGACTGATGCCTCTGTGCTGCTTGTAGCTCTCTCATCACGTTGCTTCAATAATCAGTACTCCCTTCTTCAGCTCGCCTCTTTTTCAGTTTGTGTAACATTTAAAGTTACGTTTCATAGCGGTGCATTTGACAAGAGAGCTGAAAACGGCTCGTATCGCGTCATGTCCTTCACTCCGGTCGTCTCTCTCTCTCTCTCTCTCTCTCTCTCTCACTCACTATAGCGACATCTAGTGTTTAGAGGTGGTATTGCAACAACAGAACAAATTTTCCAGCCGTCGGGGTGTTGGTTCATTGCTGATACGTGAAGTGACCAGCCAGCACCATGTCCAGTGACGAATCGTACAGGGTAAGGACTAATTTCTACTAATAAGTTTATTTTACAACAGTATTTTCCGTTAGAACGTCTTCTGGACTCAGAATCAGCTGCTTGACTTGTCAAGTCCACCATTTTACACAGTCCCAGCCTCACCTTGCTGAGCAGAGTTTTTACCGTAATGGTGCCCTCTGCTGGCTGGTAGATAAACCCAGTGTCGTCCCCGCCAAAATACATATTTGATTTTTTTTTGTAAAACATAGCTTTTAAAGGAAAATTCTGCACACCTCTAAACGCCCTGTGGAAGTATTATTTTTTAAATATAGCTTTTTATCAAATTGTTCCATTTTCAACCATTAACACTACCAACAAAACAGTACAGTCAATAAATACATTAAATATAGGCATTACCTAAGGTGTACTATCTACC
>SSNS01000010.1:2490937-2505937 GCA_006937985.1 Aphyosemion australe | reverse complement strand
AACTGTACTCTCCTCTGTTGATCTGTCCTAATCACTTTACTTTTTCTTCCTTTGACTTCTTTACAACTGACAAACCAGTGGAACAACTAGACGTGAACTTATAGGTGTATCAATGATTTTTGTTGTTTATTTTAAAGAATTCATGCACGATTAATCTGGATCTCTTTCCAATGCAAATGTGCCTGGTGAGAAAAAAGTTTTATACCAACAAGATTTCCAAAGCATGCATGCATTATGCATGCATTCAACGTGTTTTTCAACCAACACACGTGTGTGTTTTTACCTCTAAGCTGTACTCTTTTCTCTTCAGAGTGTCCTGGACAACAGCAACTGTGACCAGAGCAGCAATACCGGCCAACAAGAGGAGCATCACTCCAGCTATGCGACACTTGTAGCCTATTTTCTTTTTGGAGGCCATTTCCTGTTGGAAACAAGAAGTTAAATGGTGGAAAAGAGTTGTTTTTACTTAAGACTTTTAGTGAAAACAGTAGCATCTTTAGGCCTGCTGGACTGAAAAATGGCTCATAACAGCAAAAGATGTGGACCAAACTGTCACAAACAGTGATGATTGTGCAGAAGTAAGTGCTGCTGAAGATAAAACATTCATTAGAAAAACAAAAGTTTGTTATGACATCCAAGGGTGTTACTATGTTTGCACTGTCGTGTTATTTTTTTTACATCAGGGCCACATAAGATTCAGCTTCTTTAACATGCATGATGTGAAATGTGATTTTAGGAATGTGATTACAACGGTAAACACCGCCATTAATCCTCGGAGAGTTTAGAAAGTTTGCCAAACTGCCAGATGAATCGAGACATCAGGGGCTTTTTTTATTGTTTCCATCTCATTCAACCCTTCAGGCAAAGTCTCCACGGTAAATGTGTCACAACTTGAGCTAAAGAGTACTCTTTATTATACTATTCACTCCCAACACAACACAGACTGGGTGGATTAAGACAAAATATCTGCAGAGGGTTTGGTTTCAAAGCAACAACATTCACACAACTGTAATGTTAGAATTGCACAGGAAAAGAAAAATTGACCCTTTAGATCATCACATGTGGTCATTGTTTCTCTTTCAAATATTTACCTCACATCTAACCACAGAAAAGTACAAATGTGTTTGATCACGGTATGTCTACAAACACTCAGCTTGAGCTGTTTACCTTCAGTGACAGAAATCAGTTTTATTCCAGATCAGTCAGAAATTCCAACATCTTACATTGGGAAGCTTAAAAATTGCCATGAACGCACATAAATCCTGGTCCAGCAAACTTTTACACATCCTTTAGACATGGTACTAAGTAAGCTTTAGATGTGTCTGATAACATGTCACGCTATTTTACACCTTCCAGAGCAATGGCACAATATATGAGAAAATATTACCATTGGCACTAATGAGATGTATTTTTTTATTTACTATAAGTAATTTTTGTGAGCCATTCCTTCAACCTGGAAATAATGCTTGGATTCAATGAAACTCTGCCTCCTCCCGTGTGAATTCCACAATAGTACACAGCTGCAGACCCAGAGACTGCAGATTCACGCTTTCTGTAGATTCACCATCATGTCCCACTTTTCATGAAGAAATAACAATATAACGTGGTCAAAAGCTCCACAGGGGATTTTGCATGATATGGGACCTTTAGATAAAATTCAATACATCCCTTTAAATTGTATTTTGAATAAGAAAGATTTTTTTCCTTACTTCATACTTTAAATGCCTCCAGGTGATCTAAAATGATGCTGCCTGAGTTCTGATGACAGACAGACAGGTAAATGGTAAATGGCCTGTATTTGTATAGTGCCTTCTTAGGGTTCTACAACCCCTCCAAGGCGCTTCACAACACAATCAGTCATCCACCCATTCACACACACACTCACACGCTGGTGGGGATGAGCTACAACGTGGCTGCAGCTGCCCTGGGGCGCACTGACAGAGGCGAGGCTGCCGAGCACTGGCGCCACCAGTCCCTCCGACCACCACCAGCAGGCAAGGCGGGTTAAGTGTCTTGCCCAAGGACACACAGCAGCATTCTCTGGCCGGAGCCGGGATCGAACCTGCAACCTTCCGATTGCTGGACAACCCGCTCTACCTCCTGAGCTACTGCTGCCCAGGCAGGCAGGTAGGCAGGCAGGCAGGTAGGTAGATACCCTGGGGATGGGAAGATCTGATTTCTCCAGGTTTAGCATCACTTAAAGCTTACAGTTTCCACCTGTAGGGTTAGCTTGGATTACCCTGGCTCATCCCTTTAGTTATGCAACTATATGCTTAGAATGCTTGAGGACACACTGACCACATTTCTTCATTCTAACACACTTTACTCTCTCTTCTCTCCATGTTTGTATTTACAGTTATTGCTGCCATTACCTGTTTTCTCTGTTTATCTTCCATATATGATGACTGTCCCAATTTTCCCATTACTTGTCCTCTTAGACCCCAGTTGGTCCAGGTAGAAGGCCACTTATTCTGAGCTTTGTTCTGACTTTGCTGCAGATTTATCCCAGTTAAAAGGGAGTCATTCCTTCCCACAGTCCCCAGTCATACCACGTTTCACCAGAATGCAGTCCCCTGGTTTCCTTAGGGCAAATTTTTACTGATTGTTGTTTTATAATCCATAGAATCTGATTATAATTCAAATGTTTGATATGAATTGAACTTGTTTCATTTTGTTTACTGCTTTGAAATGGCTTTTGTTATGAATTAGTGCTCCATAAATAAACCAGATTTAAATAGAAATTGATCCATGCTGCCTATAAACACCAACTTTGTGTTGTAAATCAGTTTGCATTGATAGCAGTTTGCTTTTTAAAACACGTAACTAATGATTCCATCGGACTAAGAAAAGAAAATTAATAAGGCTACTGGATAATGGAGTGTGGTGAGTTGATTCACTGATAAGCTCTTTCTGATAAATGTGTAATTAATGCACATCAAAACGTATTGATCTAAGCAGGATTTGCAATGTTGTATTCATTTTGGCTGTGTGTGTGATCTTGCTGAGGCTGCAAATCATCTCTGCAACACCGTAATTATTTCATTTGCAAGCTAAATTACAAATAGCACCAATCAGAGGGCAGTAAATGAACAAATTCACACAGCTAGAAGAAAAAGAGCAAGTCCTCATATCTTGTCTCTTTAAGTTGCTAGTGTGTGTGTGTGTGTGTGCGTGCGTGCATGTGTGTTTTAAATAACAATAACCCTATTCATAATTTACACATTGCATAATTTCTAGATTTGCTAAACGTGAAAGAAGAAAATTCCAAACTACAGAATCATAATAGAAGGCTAAAATAAGAAAAGTTAAAACATTAAATTAAGATCAGAAATGTTTTATAGTGTAGTCACACCCAGGCTGTACTGGGAAGTCTCACAAATGAGTCTCATTTCCCTAAAAAACACACAATCAGTCTCACTTCCATACAGATTTCAGTTACAGAAACTACAGAGTTGGACAAGTTGTGGTTAATCGTTGTGGTCGCAGGACTTTTGGGCCTTAGGAGGAGTATAGCGGAGTAGAGCCATGATGTGGGGCGTCCACTTAGTAGCATGGACTTGATGCCCATAGCTAAACTGGCCTTTCTGGCCTCTCGTCTACGCTACAACCTCATCATGCAATCAAGCTAAAGTGATGTGGTCATCTAGCATGTTGCTGCATCCTGATACAGTCTGAGAAAATCATACAAGAGTGTTTTAAAATCTGTGGTTTAAAGTCCATTAATACCATTAAGAGTGCAAAGAGGGACTCCTTCACTTGAAATGACCAAACTTAGTTTAGTTTTTCCTATATGAATGTCATTTTCATTCAGTTTTTTAATTCTGTTACTGGGACACGTTAATATAAATAATCATAACTTTTTTCAAAGCTGCTTTGGAGACCCGATTTCTGTATCATTATCAATATTTTTACACCTCTTTTACCAAAACCTGCTTTTGAATCATACAGTTTAAAATGAACACAACAGTCTTTATTGTCTCTGCAGCATGACTCTGTGCCTCTGCAGGTGCTGCGTCTGAGTGGGCGTTTGACACTGAATCATTTTGATCAGAGAACATTCAGAAGAATCTTCACAGCTGAAATAATTTTGGGATTCAGAGCTGATATTTATTCTACTTCAAGCAGTAAAATTTCCAACTATTTCATTCTAGATCGCAGCCAGTATTAGTTCTTTCCTCCACTCTGTTGGCATCAGAAATAAAAACCGCCTCATATTTATCAACCAAACCACAAACAAGCTTCAAGCTGCAAATTTGTGAATCGCATTAAATGTGTTCATAAAATGATACAAAAGACACAAAGTAGATAGATATCTCCACACACCAGCTTATCTGTGTGATCCGGTTGTGGTTCAGCTGCCATTACCTTGCCCATTTCTCACTCTTGACACCTTATACTTCTGAGCACTTCAGACAGGCTGTAGCACTAAATGGTGATAATGGGAGATATCTGTTCTCTCTTCACTGCAAGCGTTATTTATTCCTGTTCTTCTCCAGTTCATTTACACCATTTTCCTGCATGCATTTTTTTCCACAACCCTTTCAACTACTTGCAAGACATTATTGATTGTCCAGCTGGTTTACCTCAATGGGTTTGCGTCCGTCTTGTGTTGGATTCCTGCCTCTTCAGCATCACTGATGCTGTCTAATAATTATGTGCAACTTGAGATGTTTATGCAAATGCATGCCCCTCATCTTAAAGTGACTCAAATCAATAAACATTCAGAAAGTAGTGTTTGGAATTGGAAATATTTCAAGAAAAACTAAGAGATCAAATTACTTGAGAGTTTAAAATTACAGTTTTATGCTTTTCCATAATTACTTTTAGCCTACTTTTATTAAGTTCATTTATAAACCAGTGTGAGGCAAGACAGGACAGGAACACATTCTTCAAGTTAAACTGAATGTATTTAGCAACAAATAGAGATTATTAGACCTTAGATTAAAAATCCTTGCATCATTTTCATAATCACAGTTATGGATCAAATTGTTTTTGGCACTTGTTATAGGAACTGATTCTTTCAGAAAGAATGATGAAGTGAAACAGATGTCAGCTGGTTTACACAGCAGATGCATTCTAGAGCAAAAGCAAACTTTACTTTTCCACGTGTCGACAGGTAAATAAGTGTACGTGTGTCTTACCTTGAAGAGCTGGTTTGCAGATCAGGGCTTTGAGTGCAAGAGAGATGTCTCTAAAGAAGAAATGAAGGAACGCGGCAGGAAACAAGGGAGCATCGGATGTAGGGAGGGAGCGATAGAGTGAGGGAGAGAGAGAACTGAAGTGTGTCGTGAGTGGGAGAGATCGAAGGAGTGACTGCCCAACGAGAACATGAGAGAGGCTTAGTGCAGCTGAAAATCAGGGTGTGCTGAAACATGGGAGGAGCAGTGAATGTACACACACACACACACACACACACACACTGGTAAAATGGAGCAGTCTATGGCTTCATCCTGGAAGCTGCAGGGCTGCTCCCTGTTCTTTGCCTATTTGAAAGCAAGTGTTTTGAGTATGAATGACGTTCAAAGGGAGAAACGGGGGGGGGGGACTTAATTGCTGCAATCAATAAGATAAAGTGCAGTGTGGTTAAAAACCTGCAGCAAGTGTTATCCCAAAGTCAGCTCTTACTTAAAAGACAAAAAAATACGACGCTATAGACTGTATCAGCAATCAAGGATGTGTTCATACCTGCAAGCTCTCCTCTGCAGCTTCCTATTGCAGAATCCAGTTTGATCTCCCACTGTGGAATTTGTGAGTCGATAATGTGAGGAACATGGGACATCATTATTTCTGACAAAGGACAGGTTTAAAAGAACATCTCATGCTGTAAACCACTCCAGTGTGTTCGTTTAGCTTCCTGCACTGGCAGTAAGGTGCTGGAAGCTTGTTTTTGATTGTGTAAAACAGACGTGTTGCATTTCTGCAGCACTTTCTGGAAGCATGACAAGCGCTTGCATGTGTGTGCATCTCTCTGACTGTGTGGGATTATGTAATCAGTGGAGAGATACCTAACTAAAAATTAAAAAATTGTTAGGATCCATTCTTTAATGGAAAATCACAAATTGAAGATCAAGCTTTCAGCAAAAAGGATTTTTAAAGATTGACCCTAATGGAGCAGACACTGAAATAATGAATGATAGTCATGCCGTTATCAAAACATTTCCATTTTTAGCTTTATTACAGGGATCAGGTTTGGCTGTGTGTCATCATTGCTAAATGCAGGTGATCTACTGGTGGTGTGTAACCGGGAACTCCCAAACAGCCAGTTAATGATGAGTTCATCTGTTTGTCTGTCATGCTGTTTTTTTAACTCTCTCCTGTTACAAAAGAGACTAGACACATTTCACAAGCTCGATATTTGTAAGTTTTCTTGTCATCGTGCACAATTTTAAATACCATCAAGTTAACCAAATCACAACTTTTGATTAAAATGTTGCAATCATTTTATTATAAAACAAACTGAGCTGAAGGGACATGAAAAGACTGAAAGTCTGATTTTCTCAGATCATCGTTTTGTTGTGGGTTTGGTTTTTACTCCTCTGTTTCCTTGTTCTTTTCTTTGGTTTGTTTCATTTACTTTTACTTTACAACCTTTCCACACACTGGTGATGGTAATTCCCACATGTTTGTTTCCTTCCCTCAGTACATATAGTTCCAGGTCCCAGGCTTCTTGTTCCGTTCATGTCGAGTCATGTTCTGACATTTCAACAAGGATTTCTTGTTTGTGCAGCGCTTTTAATTCCTCTTTCTTTAAATCGTCATCATTACACAAGACAGATTTAGGCACTGAAAGATATTAACGTTCAATAGCGTACTTTACAGCTGATGTCACTGCGCATGTGCTGCTGGGTGCCAATGCTAGACAAACAGAATTTGCCAATTTAAAAAAACACAGAGTGCTTGTATGTCAATAAAAACAAATTGAAAGAAACAAAACTCAAACTTTTATGCTCAAACATTAGGGATGTTCAAAATTATCGGCCTACCATTAATATCGGTCGATATTGTCATTAATATTTAATTTTGGAAAATATCGGTATCGGTTTTCAGTCTTTTAATGACAGCTTTTACATACCATACATATGTTATAGGCTATCGAACTCTTCGGCTTCTCTCCAAAATGTCAAAAATGTGACAGATCTGAGGTAAAGTTTTTGAGATGTTTTAGTTTATTTGGCACAACTTGTGAAGTAGAAGTCAGACAATGTCGATATATCAGATATCGGTTAAAAAGCCAATATCGAGCATCCCTATCAAACATGTATTCATTACTGACAGACAGTGCTCAAGTAACATTTTTTGAAGTACTTTTTTTTACTCTTAGGTTATTGTTTGTGTCACTAATTTTCACATACCACCCACTTCTTGTCAAAAGCCGTTCTCGTCCACACTTGGTTGGACATGCTGTTTGGCAGAGACGTGCAGCTGGACCCCTTCACTTACACTGCTGCCTCCTGGGTAATTCCACCTCTGACAATAGCTACGTTTACATGGGCACAAGTAATCGGAATGAACGCCCTATCGGATCAAAAGTTCGTCATGTAAACATGTCAATCGGAATATTCTGATCCGATTCGGTCTGATCCGAATGAAATTTCATTCGGTCTGATCCGAATGAAATTTCATTCCGATTGAGAGAGGTGGTTTTGTCCGATCGTCAATCCGATTGGCGTCCATGTACACAGCCATTCGGATCGTTGGGGTAAAATAATGCCCACTGCGCATGTGTGCAACTGCAGCGTGACCTCTTTTCGCCTCTGCGCATGCTCAGGACAGATCGAAAACATGGCGGGCGGTAAACAGAAGTGGTCTGTTGCCGACGCTATTCTTTACTGGAAATACTACGTGAGCTCAATATTACTGAATGTCTCGAACGGCTAAAAATGCCGAGTTATACACTCAAGTGCATCTAAAGATGCAGGAAGCGGGAACTCACCGAAGCTAGAGAATACGCAAATAAAATGCAAGGGAAAAGACGTGCGGACAAGATGGAGTTTGTTTACAATTTCTCTTCCGGGAAAAACAAGTCTGCTCATGTGCAAGCTATGGTGCGCTCATCGCGGCGTGATCGGATCATTCCAGTTAGTGACCATGTAAACAGAGATTTGGGATTTCCGATCAACCAAGACTTTAATCGGATTGGGGAAATTTGGCGCATGTAAACGTAGCTAGTGTTCCTAGTGTTGGCTTGTGATTCTTGGATGTGGGAGAGATTAAAAAACGTCCCCTCTGACATCCGATCTGGGTATCTAGAGTCCGATTTGCACAACCCCTAACAGGCGTGCTTAGTTCCTTCCTGTTTGAACATCTTTAGGTCAAATCAAACTTTATTTATAAAGCGCTTTTCCAACATAAAATGCAACTCAAAGTGCTGTTCAGGTTAAAATGACCCTATATAACCGACATTCCCATCCCTCCCACACAAGTTTAAAAACATTGGCACAGCCATTAGATTATTGTAGTTGCATTTGTTCTGTTTATGAATGTTTGTCTGCTCTCTGCTGATAATGACAGGTATGAGTGAGGTATGGCAAGGTCCAAGTCCGATATGTGAATAACTGTTAAAATCAGAGCTAGGTTTGTAGGAGCAGGGACCCGCTGCTCATCAGGAAGTAGGGGCTGGTGGGGCCAGGGGGGTAGACAGGGAGGGGCAGGGGCAGGCTAGGCTCATAGCTAGTGTGCGGGTCCCCTGTCTATTAAGATGAAGCCCATCCGATCCAAACAAATGACTCCTGCCCCAGAAAATGTTAAAATTGTCTATAAAACCAATATTATGCAACACGGTGACAGAAGAAAGCCAAGTGCTCAGAGGTGTGACAAAACTAAAATAAGGGCTGGAATTGCTTTTAATTGCACGTGTTTATCATGGCTGCCTTGCGTATCTTGCATTTGTTTGAAGCCTTGTTTGTGTGCATCCTCTGAAATTATCGCGATGCGTTTGCAAGCGAGTAGCCAGTAGGGGGAGTTGACAAAACAAGCAAGACATATTCGCCATTGTCACGCCGTCTCTGGTTTAGATTTTTAAATACTATCTACGATTCTGCAGCTGTCATTCTTTCTGTTGTGATCTCAAAATGAACCAGCTTCTGATCGCTTTTATTGTTGCCATGTTTGTTTTGTTTGTAACCAACAAATCTGGCGCTCTATCCGGTCTGAGTTCTGTTCTTTAGTACTGTGCCCCCTAGCGGAATACTCCAGTACTGCATGCAGTGCAGCAGCAAGTACGTGAACAAAGACGCAGCCTGCTGCCTGCGCGAGGTTAAAAAGCAAATATATTCCCAGCCTAAGACAGACCTAGTATAGACAACAATGCAAAATACGCACTCCCAGAATGCATTGTGGCATAACGTCACAATCTATTTTTAGCTACTGTTAAAAGCACCATTTGTTTGAATTAGTCAGAAACAAGAGGTTAACGTGTTATTATTAAATTGTTAAGTATTTCTGAGTCCTGTGAGGTTAAGGTGTTTAAATCAAGCACACATTTTAACGAGGTCGCACAGTGGTTTGACAGAAAGATTTGTGTCACTGCGTCTCTTCTCCTGATTTGTCTCTAAACATGAATTTATCACACCAATTTGTACCACTTCTTCTTTGTGTGGCTGTGAAAATGTAATCGTTCTCATATATGTTGTAATATAAAAGAAGATTTGTGTTGGTTTGAGCAGAGTCACTCTGTGTCTTTCTGCAGGCTGTGGATGTGCAGTATGAAGTATTTATAGCTGCCTAACAAGAGACCTGAAACCTACTGGTTGAAATGAACCGGAAAAGCAGCACCCTGAAAATTAAATTTGCACAAAGAGAAGAAATAGAAGAAGCCTCTTGAATGCGGATTATACGCATTTACCTCGGCTGAGTTGCTGCAGCGTCTCTACTAAAATGGCACTGAGGTGTGTCCATTCTAGTGTTGCCGTTTTAGACAGGATGGGTAAGGCTGATCTGTGTATCCTGTAAAAAAAAATCTACATTAGGTATCACAAATGCCAAGTCACCAAAAGACTGAAGTCACAAGTTTGCACTTGACAGTGATAATAAAAAATGCAGTTTTTAATCAATGTTTTTGCTCATTAAGAGAAACCTGTCTCTTATTAAAAAGAAAGTGACCCTTAAACTTAACAAATGACTGGTGTTGGTGTCAGTAACTCCATTTACATGATAACTAGTAAGGAGTCTCTAATTGTGTCTTCTTTAATGAACTGTTTGAATCCAGCAACATCCAGCATGACCAGACTGTTTAAGGTCAAACGTCCTGAAAACTTCAGGACTTTCTGGCAGAAAGCAGAATTCATGGTTCCGTTATTTACTGCATGCTGTCCAGGTCCAGAAGCAGCAAAGCAGCCCCAGACCTTCACACTACCAACACCATGCTTTAATGCAGGTCTTCTGAAATACTGCAGAAAGTTTCAGTTTTGTCTCATCAGCTCACAGAATAATTTCCAAAAGTATTTAACTCAGTGAGACCTGCGGTGCTTCTGGGATCTTTTGATGTTTTTTATTAAGGTGTGATGTGTTGCTTTTTGAGATCTTTTAGCCTACTTCATAGTCAGACAGGTTCAAGTATAGAGATTTCCTAATTCCACAGGTTTGGTAGTGATCAGGCCTGGATGTGATTAGTGAAACTCAGATTTCTAAATAATGTAGTTCATCACAATTAATTCATGAATAAACAAGAGGGTCAGCAGGTTTTTACATAGGTTGGTCTGGATCACATTATCCCTTAATAAAATAAACCATTATTTTTAAAAAGCATTTTGTTTTTATTCAGTTTTCTTTACACGTTGTTGAACTTTGTTTGCTCATCTAAAACGTTTTAAATTCCAGTCGCTATGCAAATTAAGTTATATTTTCCATGCCCAGTGCTTTCTCTCACATTTTCGTTTTAGTCTGTCTGTTTTCCACAATAATTATTTGAAAGCCCGTTTCAGACATAAGAAGCATAATGTTATTAATCTGTTAAGTGATGGCATTCAGCCATTCAGGCACTGGACACTACTCTGATTATATTCTGATGGGTTCTCTCAGACTAAGCTGTTATTTAGGCAATATGCATCTGTTAAATACATTTTGACAGTGAAGTAAAATTTATAAAGGTGCACAAAATAATATTTAAGCACTAATAAGCTGATCTCTGTAAAGTCAGCTGAAATGTTGTTTGACAGCAGATGATGAGCTGAAGGATTTCTTAGTTACTGCTTAGTCCTGTTTCTTAAAACATGATTTTGAGTCAAATTCTCCTTATTCTTTTTGTCAACAATGCATTTCTTTTTCAACTCTTCCACATGGGCCAGATTTGTGGAGTACACAACTTACAGTTGTTCTGTGGACAGATTCTCCCACCTGAGCTGTGGATTTCTGCAGCTCCTGCAGCGAGACCATGGGCCTCTTGGAAGCTTCTCTGACCAAAGCTCTCTATGCTCCCTCTGTCAGTTTAGGTGGTTGGCCATGTCTTGGTAGGCTTGCAGTTGTAGCATACTTTATTCATTTTTAGATGAGGGATTGCTCCAAGAGATGTTCAAACCTTGGGATATTTTTTATAATGTAACTCACCTTTAAACTTTATCCCAGACCTGTCTGCTTCTGAGCCCAGAAGATGTCGTTATCCTTCTCAGAAGAGGAGCGACCATAAAAGATCTAAAACCAGAGTGAGTTTAGGTCATCATGGACATGGTGCACATATCGGCAGAGAACCTGGCATCCCGAAGACTGAAAACCTTTGATTTCACTGTTGCAACTACAACCTCCACACACTAGATGTTGCTTTGGTGTTTGTGTTTCATATTCCGCCTTTAAATTTGTCTGGGCTTATTTTAAATGGAATTGAGCCAGTGAGCTGTCCATCCAAAATAGTCACAGGCAACATTTCACTCTTCTGTTAACCTTATAACCTGAGATTTGACCAAATGTACCAGGAAGAGTCAACAGCTTACCAGAAAGAGGATCTGAAATAGAGAAAAGCATATAATCGGCATAAAGAGATACTTTATGAATACATCCCATACGCAAGATGCCAGTGATGTCTGGGTTCTGCCTTATAGCAATAGTCAAAGGCTCTGTTCCTTGGTCTTCATGATGCTGTTTGTTCTATATATTGTTTTCTAACAAACCACTAAGGCCTTCATAGGACAGCTGTATTTATAATGAGACTAAACTACACACAGGTGAACTCTATTATCTAATTAGGTGAATCCTGAAGCCAACTGATTGCACTGGATTTTCTTGTAGAGGGGGGGTTAATACAAATGCATGCCACACTTTTCAGATTTTTATTTACATAAAATTTTGAAAACCATGTGTCAGTTTCATTCCATTTCACAATGATGTGCTACTTTGTGTTGGTCTGTCACAGAAAATCTCAATAAAACCATTTAGGGTTGTGGTTGTAAGGTGCCTAAATGCGTAAACGTTCAAGGGGTATGACTACTTATGCAAGGCACTTTAGACCAGTGGTCTGCCCACAAAACAATTTTTTATATACAAAACCACAATAGCAGTGGTTTAATACGTTGTACCATTTATATATCCAGTGAACTCATCTCTCACACTATGATCTTTCACAATAAATACCATTCACACACTCATGACACCCATTCAGTCTTTCATGAGGTGAGAACTGATGAGCAGTGCTGTCAGGGCTGTAGTGCTGAGGTTTGTAAAGGGAATTAGGAGAAATGTGAGAAACATCAGCTGTAAACGACTCTGGGTTATTCATTTCCTGTCTAGCAGGAGAATATCAGACAAGTGTAAGGATTCAAACATTAATTCAGTTATACTGTCAGGTAGACACCTCTTTCCTGAAAAGTGATCACTAGCTGTTGCTGGTTACTCCTAAACATCGTTCCTTTAGTTTTAGCTCTTGTTAAAGTGAAAGTACAACGTTCAATGAGTGACTCAGCTTTTTTGCAGATCAGGCTCTGCAAAAGATATCATCAGTTTCACCTGTGAGTCCAATGTTTACCTCACTGGCTGACTTTTGGTAGATTCTTAAGATAGGCATTGTCAACTTTTATTGAAATGTTTTGATTCATGACAGATGCTACACCGTCTGTGATCACAATAAAAACTGAGGTTAAGTTTAGATCTATCACTTTCCAAAGAGGATTTTCCGACCAAGTCATTAGGTTAATGTCAACACTAGCCCTAACCTTTACTCCAAAGCTGTCTAACAGTCTATCAGATTCCAAATTTCCATCATAACACCTGAACCAGTAAGCTATGTTGCATATTTTAAAACAGCTCTCTTGAAAGGAGCAATTTGTAAGAATTCTACAGTGAAATAATCACAAAACAGTCTAATGTCTCAATCATGTTGGAAGGAAGGTTACATTGAAACAGATTTCCTTCTCAACCAGCTGGGGTGTTCTCAGTTTTTCTCCTTTCAAAAAAAGAAATGAGGGACGCAGTTACTGTTTTCAGTCTGTGAGCCCGTGAGGTTGCCTTGTCCCCGGCGAGTCAACGCTGCAGCGCCGGCATTTGTAATTTGACATTGTCAGGCAAAAATCTCCAGAGTTGTTTAAAGAACCAAAGCCAGTAAACAGGAGCGACCCAGAAGTTATTTATTGTGTGTATAAGAAGCCTGTAACCCCTCATTTACACCAAATACAGAACAAATGCAGTTCAGAATTTGTGTGGCCTCCACAAAGACATAAATTCATTAAGTCCAATCAGAGCATTTACACTGGTTGTGGTGTGGATCCAGATCTGGATGGGAACATTTCCACATGGAATCAATATTTTGGGACGTCGCATGCATCAGGAAGTCAAAGAAATTACATGAGTCAGACAGGACGTTAGATGAGTTTCATTAATTTAGATAAAATGACATTGACATTCAGGTGAAGCTCAAAAATTTTTAACAAGGTTCAAAAGTTCATTTAGTTCAGTAAAAGCAAAAGGGGCCAAAAACAAGTACTGAGTACATTTTCATTATACTTTTTCAGAAGTCCAACATTTCTATATTTAAAATCCTTGTTTTATTGATTTCATGTAATAATCTTGGGAGGAGTTCGGTGAGACCATGGAACAAGACTTCCGTACGGCTTCGAGGAGATTCTGGTCCACCATCCGGCGTCTCAGGAGGGGAAAGCAGTGCACTACCAACACTGTTTACAGTGGGGAGGGTGTGCTGCTGACCTCGACTCGGGACGTTGTGAATCGGTGGGCCGAGTACTTCGAAGACCTCCTCAATCCCACCGGCACGTCTTCCAGGATGGAAGCAGAGTCTGGGGGTTTTGGGTTGGGCTCTCCAATCTCTGGAGCTGAGGTCACTGAGGTGGTCAAAAAACTCCTCAGTGGCAAGGCTCCGGGGGTGGATGAGATCCGCCCGGATTTCCTTAAGGCTCTGGATGCTGTGGGGCTGTGTTGGTTGACGCGGCTCTGCAATATCGCGTGGACATCGGGGGCAGTTCCACTGGATTGGCAGACCGGGGTGGTGGTCCCCCTATTTAAAAAGGGGGACCGCAGGGTGTGTTCCAACTACAGGGGGATCACACTCCTGAGCCTCCCTGGTAAGGTCTATTCAGGGGTTCTGGAGAGGAGGGTCCGTCGGATAGTCGAACCTCGGATTCAGGAGGAGCAATGTGGTTTTCGTCCTGGCCGTGGAACACTGGACCAGCTCTATACCCTTGGGGGGGTCCTGGAGGGTGCGTGGGAGTTCGCCCAACCAATCTACATGTGTTTTGTGGATTTGGAGAAGGCGTTCGACCGCGTCCCTCGGGGGGCCCTGTGGGGGGTACTCTGGGAGTATGGGGTACCAGGCCCCTTGATACGGGCTGTTAGGTCCCTGTACGACCAGTGTCAGAGCTTGGTCCGCATTGCCGGCAGTAAGTCGGGCTCGTTTCCGGTGAGAGTTGGACTCCGCCAAGGCTGCCCTTTGTCACCGATTCTGTTCATAACTTTTATGGACAGAATTTCTAGGTGCAGCCAAGGTGGTGAGGGGGTCCGTTTTGGTGGCCTAAGGATCAGGTCTCTGCTTTTTGCAGATGATGTGGTCCTGTTGGCTTCGTC
>SSNS01000010.1:2486631-2490931 GCA_006937985.1 Aphyosemion australe | reverse complement strand
TCGCTGGAGCAGTTCGCAGCCGGGTGTGAAGCAGCTGGGATGAGAATCAGCTCCTCTAAATCCGAGACCATGGTCTTGAGTCGGAAAAGGGTAGAATGCCTTCTCCAGGTCAGGGACGAGGTCCTGCCCCAAGTGGAGGAGTTTAAGTATCTCGGGGTCTTGTTCACGAGTGAGGGAAGGGTGGAGCGTGAGATCGACAGGCGGATTGGTGCTGCATCTGCAGTGATGCGGGCGTTGTACCGGTCTGTCGTGGTGAAGAGAGAGCTGAGTCGAAAGGCGAAGCTCTCAATTTACCGGTCGATCTACGTTCCTACCCTCACCTATGGTCACGAGCTTTGGGTAGTGACCGAAAGAACGAGATCGCGGATACAAGCGGCCGAAATGAGTTTTCTTCGCAGGGTGTCTGGGCTCTCCCTTAGAGATAGGGTGAGAAGCTCGGTCATCCGGGAGGGGCTCGGAGTAGACCCGCTGCTCCTCCACATCGAGAGGAGCCAGTTGAGGTGGCTTGGGCATCTGATTAGGATGCCTCCTGGACGCCTCCCTGGTGAGGTTTTCCGGGCACGTCCAACCGGGAGGAGACCCAAAGGAAGACCCAGGACACGCTGGAGAGATTATGTCTCTCGGCTGGCCTGGGAACGCCTTGGGATTCGCCCGGGGGAGCTGGCCCAAGTGGCTGGGGAGAGGGAGGTCTGGGCTTCCCTCCTTAAGCTGCTGCCCCCGCGACCCGACTCCGGATAAGCGGGAGAAAATGGATGGATGGATGGATGTAATAATCTAAGTTTCTGGGATTTTGAATTTGGGGTTTTCATAAGCTGAAAGCTATAAATATAACAATTATAACTAATATAGGCTTGAAATAGCTGGCTTTGCATGTAATGAGTCTATCTCATATACTAGTTTCACCTTTTAAGTTGAATTACTGAAATAAATGAAGTTTTGCAGAATATTCTAATTTTTGGACTTTCACCTACATTTTGATGTTGTTTTTGACAAAATATTTAATTAATTTCCTGCCAGAAATGAGCTGACTAATGGTGTGTGTGAGTGTGTGTTTTCAAAAATCACACTAAAGTTTCTAACTCAGGTCATGGAGGACATGTTAATCAGATGCATATGGTACATACTGTACATGCAAGTATAGTACATATTGTACATAATGGGAACATTCTAAGTCAAACTGGCAGAAAGGCATCTCTCAAGCCTCTAATGCTTGTGTTAATGTGTGGGCTGGTGCACTTTAAACCCAGCCCCAACAACAAGCCCCCCCCCCCTCTTCTGTAGCTGCCATTGTGGGAAACCGTCTGTATAACAAGCTTCCACACAGTTCAGCAGACCCCCCCCCCCCCCCCCCCCCCATCACTGACATTACAGAAAGATCTCCCCAGGCAAGATGTAATAAAATCCAATTCATCTTGCATTTTAAAACTGTCAAACACTTTCCACTACATTATTGAATTATCAGAGAGGAAACTCTCACCCTAACAGAATTATGAGTATTAGTGTTAACTGCATTCAGCGTACAGTTCAACATGAACCATTGAATGTTGGCAATGCAATGTGATCTCTGAGGTCTCAAGTATACTCGTGACTTGTGATTTAGTTATGTGCTGATGGCTGCTAGATTGTGATGTTTTCTCCATCTGATGCCTCCCAAGTGATAAAAAGTGTCTTCGACAAGCTTTCATGGAATGACCTCAAACAGCAAACGACAGGAGGCTGCTTGGTGTGAAGTAAGTAATGGGGCTGACAGCGCATGCTGGCTCTGGACTCCATTACAGAGAACTTGGAAAATGAGACGTATTCTACAACAAACCCCAGCATGATTTCAGTTCGCTGTCCAAACTAGATGAGCTTTGGATCTTACGTCTTCATCAATGAAATCTATCGAATCAACTTTTTAAGTTACTTTATTTGAGCGTCTTTGCTACAGAGTGAAGAAATAACATGTTTTTCAGTGTTTTGCTCTCAGCCAACTGACAGTAAACTGCTTCTCTGTGCACACCTGAGAAAAATATCCAAAAATCCTAAGAGCTTCATTGTGTTCTCTACTGGAGATGTGTGGGTTTTCTCAGCCTTTCACAGAAAACGGCAGCTGCTCTGACCAAAAAAAAAAAAAAAAAACAGTACTGCTAAATGACAGAATTCAAACTGCTGGCCAAAAAAAATGGAGAAAATAGGCCAAAAGAACAGATAAAATGTAGGAGAGCTGATAGGAGCTGCAGAATTGAGCAAATTGCATTGATGAATCATGTGAACTTGATGTGAAAGAAGGAATAATGAGCATACACACAAAAATATGTTGACTGGTTAGGAAAAAGTGCAGAAATAAAACTGATCTCAATGAAAGATATTTGAAGAAGCTTAAGAAAACAAAACAGAACACGTTTAAAAGCCCTTTAGTAATAGAGTGATTTGGGAAAAACTTCTGAAATTGGTGTTTCTGTTTCATTAAATGACAGAATGACTGCACAAAACAATTCTATATCTGATCATATCTGTTGTGATGGCATATTTTAGGGATTTGAGAAAACCAAAGAGCCTGGCTGAAAATTTCATGCTTCAGTTCGCCCTCTGGTGGATAAACATCGAACTGTTATCACACATTCATGCAGTCATGCATGTGTGCGTGCACACACACACACACACGCGCGCGCACACACACACACTGGTTTAGGGCTTTTACAGTTTATTTGTGTCACAAAGCTGTGTTGTGCAGAATTTAACCCTCAGAATTGCCATGCACTGCAAGGAAGCAGAATTATATAGACTCTTTTCCTCCCTCTCATGCCCACTGGATAAGAGATATTATGTCATGTATGGATTTAGAAAAAATCAGATACACCGTCCGTGGTTCTGAAAATAAAGTTTGGCAACCTTTTTTGAGAAATTCATTACTATTGTCTCTGAGTAGCCCAGCCCTCCCTCCCTTTTTTAAATTTATTTATTTTTTATTTTATTTCATATTGTTTTTTTTGGTTTGGCTGTCTGGGGATATGTATGGAAGCCCATTCCCGCCACTCAGTTAAAAAAAAAATAGTATCTCATAATTATGACTTACCTATCTCATTATAATGAGATCCTATATCATAATTATGAGATTACTAAGTCATAATAATGAGATACTAAGTCATAATTATGAGATAATATTTTTTTTATCTGAGTGGCGGGAATGGGCTTCCATAGATTTTGTTCATGGGGGAAAATCTACAGAAATTCATATTGTTCTGTAATGTACTCACTTTGACTATTTTTCATCAATAAAAAAGACGTGAGCAAAAAGAAAGCAGAATTATAATAATTAAACACAGGTTGGAAAATAAATGAGTTGCAAAAGAAGTGACTGTGTAACACCTCCAAATTTATTATTCTTTTCGTTGGTCTGCCCAAGTTAAGGCCTCTGGTGTATTGTTATTATTGTGTGCATTTTGTCCAGCTCAACATAATGTCTAGTAAGTCATATTTTATTCATACTGGCTATAAAGGAGCAAGTATGATTGTAAGAGCTTGAACTAAGACCTCTGTAGTAGCATTATGTCCCTGAAGTCTCATCATCACAGCAACTGTTTAATCTGACCTGACAACAAACTGACCATGAGGACCTTTTGTCATTTTAGAATAGAACAGAATAAAATGGAAAATTCCTTTTTTGTTCCTCTGTGGGGAAATTTTGGTGTAACAGCAGCACAGTAGATTCTCTACAAGAATAAAGAATAACAAGATAAAAGGATGTAAAGTGAATAAAAATGTGTATGTAAAAATATTTAAAAAAATAAAATACAGAACTGAATTTACCTAATTTAAAAATACTGTGCCAAAGACTGTTTACAGGGCGAAAGAACGTGAATAAAAAACTGTGCAAATGGGGTATGAATTAGTGCAAAATGGATAACAACAGAAACTGTTGAAATCACAAAAAGTAGCAGCAAAAACTGGAGTTTAATAGCTGCTGGGAGGAAGGACCTACGATAACGTTCCTTCGTGCACCGAGGCGGTTTGTTGTTGAAGGAGCTCTCCAGCTCCACAGCTGCATGCATGGGGTGGGACGTTATCTTCTTAACCAGCTCCAAAATGAGACATTTATAACACGTGTGTTAAGGAAACTGGGCTTTTGTATGACATTGTGAACCCAAATATTTTTAAAAACATTTGCAGCAAACTGTGCTGTTTATGGCACAGGCCACACATTTGTAGTTAGTGCTGAATTTTAAATTATTTTGTTTTTAAAGCTCTTAATGGCTCTGCTCCCCTTTACATTTCAGAACTCCTTTCCCCTATAATAGTACACGGTGTCTTAGATCTG
>SSNS01000010.1:2479131-2481631 GCA_006937985.1 Aphyosemion australe | reverse complement strand
GTTTCACAATATGTAGCAAACACACAAATGAACTCTCGATTTGCATTTTCACAAA
Source organism: Aphyosemion australe (assembly GCA_006937985.1). NCBI lineage: Eukaryota > Metazoa > Chordata > Actinopteri > Cyprinodontiformes > Nothobranchiidae > Aphyosemion > Aphyosemion australe. The sequence continues at coordinate 2,481,576 of SSNS01000010.1, read as the reverse complement.
GTGCTTTACATTCACTGCAGACCGATTAAACAGTTCCAGCAAAAAGTCAAGATTTAGTACGTCTCTGACGACAATAACAGACACAGAATCAGCACAGTCAAGCCTGCAGGACAATTATGGATTCACAGATCAGTGAAAATAGGAGCTTAGACGATGGCTGGAGAAATTGCAGATTTAAAATATAATGTCTCTTTTTTATTATTTTTTTTGCACATGTGCATTTTGCAGATTTTTAACAAAACACCTTCACCTAACTCAATCAACACTGTCGAATATTTAGGCAAATAAATGTTGACTGCTATTGGAAAATGAACACAATGACGTTTTATATCTGCAACCTTCGTGAAACTGTTTTTTAAACTTTGGTTCGCGTTTCAGCATGGGAGAGGCCAGACCTTTTCTCTCAAAACGTGTGGTCAATGTGGCTGCTCCTGCAAAAGCTCAAAAGCAAGTTGAGTGATGTGACGCCATGCTCGCTGGATGTGGTGTGACTCGGTGGTGCGCGCGCAGATGGCAAAGCGTAGGACAAAGCGGCCGGACAGCTGGCAGGGCACCAGGTGGATTTCTCTGCTCTTGGTGATCCTCTTCAGCAGGTTCTGGTTGAGCTCATTGGAGCCCTGAGAGGACAGAGCAATGAAAATCTGAGTGTAACTAAAGTTTGGAGTCAGTGCAACAGTCCAATAGAAGACAATGATTTGTCATGAGCACAAGCGTTTCTGTTAGCAAGAACACCAGACATCTATAGTGCTGACTGTTTTTACCTTGAGCCTAAAGCAGACCAGTCCTAAGACGACCTCAGCACATATCTCAAACCGGTTGTCTGCTCGAACCAGGCTCTCGAACTCTTTGGCCAGGGCCACTTGCTGTAAGCAGAACACATCAGTAAATGTTATTAGTGATGTGCCACACTTGCAGAATCATTTATCATGTATTTTTCTTTGAAGGTGACTGTTAAAGTAACTGGAAATAAGCTCAGTAACTTTACTAGGTACACCTGTTCAAATGCTTGTTAACACAAATAGCCAATCCCATTTAAGCACCTAGACACAGTGAAGATGATTTGCTGCAGTTCAGTCATATCATGTTGTTTATTCCTCCCTCCATTCATGTGCACCAATTACAAGTCTAACAGATCCATACGGTGCTGTTGCTACTGTTCTCCATACTACCCTGTTCCAGATGGAGCATCACAGAAGCTGTTTAAGCCTCCTCATTAAGGCCTTTAGTTCTACCTTTGATACCATCTTTGCCTACAGATTGGTGTGCATGCTGTTACCACTGCTCTTCCATATTCCACCAGCTTATGCATTCAATACTTCCTGGTAGACTGCAGAGTTATGGGTTGCCACATGTCCAGCATCTTCCTCCGTCAACTTTCACAACTAGCACTTGCTCTCCTCAGGGCTGTGTGCTCGGTCCCCTCCTTTTCACATGGTACATATACGACCTCGCTCTGACCCACCACAGTAACTCTGTCAATAAGTTTACATCATTGTGATGAGACTCGATCATCTTGGAGGAACTTTGAGTCTGCCTATAGGGATTAAGCAAAGAGGCTAACAGCAGGGTGCACCGAAGACCGGGACACATCCAAGACCAAAAGGATTGTTGTGGATTACAAGAAAAAATAATCAGGCATCAAACCACATATATCAGAGGGGACTGTGTGGAAAGGGTGCCGAGATTTCCGACTTGCTTTCTAGTTCACAGAGACCTGAATGGCGTGTGAAAACATTAGAGATGGAAAAATAACCCCTCAAAAATTGTTGGTGTCTTTTTGTTGTTGGTCTATTGAGAGCATTCTGTGCTGCTGCTTCTGTGTGTGATTTTCCAGCTGCACAACAGCACAGAGGAAAACTTCAGCAGATAGTTAAGTCTGCTCAGGAGATCAGTGACTGTCCCTTTTCCTGGACAAATTGCACAGCTCACACTGTCTTGGGAAAGATGTTGCAGCTATTGCCATCAGCCAACAGACACTGGAGCAAAATAACCAGAACAAACAGACAAAGCAACAGTTTTTACCCATCGGTAACGGAATGCTACGTGATCTCCTCTAATGCAGCTAAAGCTTATTTTATAGCATTCATATTCATGAACATTATGGTTTTAGGCTGAATTACTAGATTTTTTTCTAGATTTTATTTTTCATCAACAATATGGACTGTACCCAGTATTGTTGTACTTGTTTCAATCACATTAACAACATTCTGATTCAATTAGAATGAAGAGGTAAAAGAAAAAAGTGTCATGCTCAAAAAACACCAATAATACAAATGACAGACTTATAAGATGCAGCAGAAAATCCTTTTTGCTGCTGACTGAATGTTCCTTTGGCTGGAAGGCATGAAAGAAACTTTCCTAAAGGTTGTAATGTGTACAGTTCTCACTAGATGGCACCGTTGTGCTTAATATAGTAAGAAATGTTCACAATTTCCCCAAAGGTTT
>SSNS01000010.1:2426631-2474131 GCA_006937985.1 Aphyosemion australe | reverse complement strand
TTATAAAAGGTGCAGATGGATATCAGCACGCATTGTTATTTTAGGGCCTGCTTAGGAAAACCGGGAAATATCATGTCAACCTTAATAAGGATTCTGAAAATTGTGGGAGTATCTCTCCTTTTGTTAGACTATTTCTGTCACTCAGATATATTTAATCTGTTGTTGACCCATCATCACACCAGCAATAGGACTTATTTATATTCAGAAGGATTGTATTTCAAATAGCAGAGTGAAGAAAAATTAAACCTTCTCCTGTCCGAAGTTAAAAAATATTATGTGGATTTAAAAAAAGTTGGCACAGGAAATGGAAAACTGCAAATGCAATAATGAGTGTGTGCAGGTAAAATTACATGAATAATAACAGACAAATGTGCAAATCAAACGTACCACATTGTGGAGCAGTCAAAGTTGATCAGAAGCCATTTGTGTGGGTTAAAGTTGAAAGAATCTGCATACTTAGAATAAAACAAAATACAAAGGAAAACACATTACTCAAGATGATTAGATATGAATGACATCATGTCTTTATTCACCTCTTCCAGTGCAGATGGAAAAATTTGTATCTTGGTTGAAAATACAACAACTTTTTCATTCTGAAACCAAATTTTAAAAAAATACCACTTTGGAGTTCCTAAATTACCATCTCTATGTGGATGTGAGGCTAAATAATCAAACGAATATGCGTTTAAAACATAAGGAACATCCAGTCAGCAGTTTAATGAGCATACTGGAAAAAGACCACTTTTCCCAATCTGTTCCCATCTCCCCTTTCAGTTGCTTATCTTTTGTAATATCCTCTCTGCAGACGCCATCACCTAACGCAGAGGGACAATGCAATACAGATTGCTGGCAAACAGCTGCCATGCAGACGGATTCAAAGGAGGCTATTCCCTCCTTCCCTGTCACTCAGATCCTAAAAAGCTGTCTCATCCAGGTTTCTCCTCCATGTAATCATCAAACACATTTCACCTAGTTTGTCATGTCAGGATCCAACATATGCAGTAATTAAAAATGATGTGGGATCTGTAAAAGTTTCAGAAACATTTATTTAAAGAATAACAGAAAAACAGAAAGAACCTGGACAGAAAAGGTGGTTTTCCTGCTTTCCGTCAAAGAAAAGATGAAACAACTGTTGCTCCTTTCAAAGTCGAGTCTGCCTTTTTTGTCTCTGCACCAACACTGTTTGAACTAGTGTGTCTAATAAACAGTGATATATAAAAGGTCTAAAGCTGCCTCAGGAAATTACTCTGTCCTTATCTCTGCGTCTGTGCACAGCTTGGGGAGCAGCAGCTGCTCGGGTAGCCTCAGAAGGCAGATTGATGCTCTAATGCTGATTGTTCAGCCTGCTGCCCTGCCTTACCTACTTCCTCCTTGGCATTAATGTTGTGTCCTTCTCAACATGCACAGAGGGACACTTATGCAGAGGCAATGAGGGTTTTCACAGGCAACAGAACTGGAAGTTCAATTTTTTTAATACACATTTCTAGTTTCTGATTACATTAATTTACCTAGAAAAGTAGCTGAGATTTTATTCCAACCCTTTTTGCCCCATAGATGCTCAAATTAATTTACTCACCTCGATGCCGTTCAGGAAAGGTCTAAACTCAGGACAAATAAAGGCACTCCCAGCATAAGCTGCATCAATGTGCATCCACATATTTTCCTTATTGCCTGGATTCGATGTCAAAAACACACAATCAAAATAAAATCACATGAAAATAAATTCTTGAAAATTTCACAATCCAGTTATAAAACGTAGAGAAGTAGCTTTAAAGTCCACTTCCTATTGAGAATACGGCTGTATGATGCAGTAAAGTGTTGACTCACACAGGGGCCCCAGCTTGCTGATGTGATCAAATGCACATGATGGAGTGGTGCCAAGGGTCGCACAAAACTGAAACACACAAAAACCAATCCTCATCATAGTCATCTTCAAGGGTTTTCTTCATCCTTCAGTCCGTCACATAGATAGTGATTTTGAACAACAAATACAATTTAAATTAATCCTCCCATTGCAGCCTCAGCTGCAGATATCAGTCTCCTAAACACACATGAAGGTATCATTTTTGACTCGTATGACTCAGAGGTGCTGGATGGCTGCAGCCTCCTCACTATTGTTCACTGATAGTGATCTGTGGCTGCAGACGAGATGGGGATTATTGTCCCTAACCAGATAGACGTGCATTAGGTTAAACAGAAACAGCATTATCCTTCGGAAGCACCCTTGAGCACACTCAGCTGCATCACGAGTAAATGACATCAAAGTGGCTGCTGCCTGCTTAAAGCGCGGATGTGGCTGGATGTCACATTCAGCTCCAGAACCCCGGAGTTAAACAGGAAAAATACTATCACTGTTAAACAACAATCTATGTGAGTTATCTGTGTGGCAGAGTGTTTTTATTACATAAAAAGGGATGAGTCCAGCTGCTTTGTCCTCCTCCACCATCTTCCTCAGCGTTTCCTCCCTGACAGCAAAGCGTTCATCTGTGGGAACCTTCCTCATCATCACTGCTCCGATCAGAGCAGCACGCTCAACTGAGGAATGAGCCTTAGGAGGAAAGACAGGCATCACTGCTGAGGCAGGAAATCTGTTTTTTTATTATTATTTGACTAAAATGATCAAACAATTGAGTAAAGCAAAAACAAATGCAGCAAATAAGAAGTTTAAACGGTTAAAGAGTCTAAAACAACAAATTAGGAACAGGATTTTGTGAAAGAAGTTAGTTTGTTTTTGTTAGTTTTGAAGGTTTTATTCAAATGTCATCTGAAGCAGATTAGTACTGATCAAATCACCAAAAGAGCACTGCCCCTGACCAGGCTGTTAAAAAATAAATAAATAAACTGGACTCCCTGTAAAGGTCTGTTTGGCCCTCGGGCAGCTCCATAATCTGATCACAGAGTCAGCCTGGTATTAAACCCGATCAGAGCTGGATGCTGCCTCACTGACCCGGTCCTCCTCAGTGGCTTAGAAACTTTTACACTGTGACGCAGGTTGTTGACGTCACAGGAACTGCTGTTAAATTACAATTTTTCTTCATTCTTGCTATTTTATGGCAGGGAAAACCATTTTAAGTATCCACCGTTACTTGGTGGAACTTTAAATGAAACACAAAAACCATGACACAATTATTAAAAATCAGTCTGACCCGTTTGATTCTAAGATTGAAAGTCAAATTAGCATTTGGTATAAATAAATAAATGAATTAAACTAAATTAAAGACAACAGCATCTTTTTAAAGATACAGAAAAACCTGGAAGTGTTTTTTTTTCTGCTTACTTGGTCAGAGGTATATGCCACCAGCTTGGAGAGGACGTCAGACTCAGACCTTTCAGAATCTACAGCCTGGACCCGTCTGACGGCTTTACAGCGAGCAGCAAGCAGGGACATAAGTGTGGCCTCACTGGCTGTGCTCTGTTGGATAATCACAGCAAAGCTTGTTCACTATTTTTTCAAGCATTGAGAAGATTCACCATCCTTTTAAACATGATTTATTTGATGTACACAGTAGAACACTGGGCCGTACTGATCAGTATCACTGCTTCTGCGGTCCAAAATGTGTCAGGGCTAAATCTGTCTACTGATTAAATATGTAAGAGTGTCACAACACTGGAAGAAAATAACTGTGAATACCCTTTTTATCTTAGCTTGTTGGCTACAGTTGGCTCACAGTAATTATTTTCAAGTCTTTTTTTTTTTTTGCTTATGGAACCCATAAAATAGTCTAAATCATGTATTCTTCAATTATACAGCAAACAGGAGATGTTTTAATAACTGCGTATTTAATTTCCAAACATCAATCAAATTATTTAAAAAATTAAAAAATAAAATGTGGGGCAATTAAAGCTGCAATGGCAAATCTATAAAACAAGTTAGCTGAAAACATTTATTTTATTTTCATGCCCCTTAACAACATAGCTATAAATATATAGTGGAGATAAAATAAAATAACAAAAAAGACAAAAAAAAGTAGTTATTTTGCACTTGTCTAAAAACCTCCACCAATAACACGGCTCGGACCGAAACCAACGACTGAACCATCCGGTTGTCGGTATTGCTACTGCTGTACCTCCCTGGGTCCTCCACTCATAACACACTCACGTATTTAGCAACAGAACACCACTGGTGTGAGAGGTTCTCAGAGAAGGAGAAACAGACGGCTGCTACCACTTCAACTTTAGGACAAACTACCAGAGTCCCAAAAAGAAAAACACCATTTGAAGTCACGGACAACTAAAGACGTTTGGACCTAGAAAACGGCGACTGGTGATGATAGAGGGGTGAGTGTTTTGTGACTGTTTGCATTCAAAAGTTAGCTTGTTTGCAGATTTGCAAGGCTGTTTGAGAAAAAAATGTCTTCTTCTTAAAGAACCAAGTAGGCAATGTTACCAGATACAAATACATTTAAATATGAAGCCATTTATATATTTTTTATTTATTTTGTGAAACTACAGTGATTCAGGAGGACGTCCAGTAATCGCAGGTTTGCCTGTTTGATCCCAGATCATTCCTAGACATTCTGACATTGTGTCCTGGGAAAGAAACTTCATCCACTTTGCCACCTCACCTCTGTGTAAGTCACTGAATATAAGCATCACCCAAATGCATACACATAACCTGACATAGATCCTCCATGAGCCATTAAAAGAGCCACTTTTGTCAGAGGGCACCATCTAGAGGCAGAAAAAATGCATTGCACCCTAAGCCCTTCTCCCTACTTCTGTGATTACAGCTGGATGCAATGCCTCTTGTTCATGAACACGCACCTCTAGCTGAGCAACAGAGCTAAATCACGTTTTATAATTATTATTCTCACATTATGCTGTCCATTAAAGACTTACTTGTCCATAAAAAATGTCACCAAGTCTGCATTTACCTAGGTACTTCATCAAATGCTCGCACACTCTCTGTGATTGACATCTGCAGGTAAGCAGAGGTCTAACGCTATTGGCTAATGCTGAGTGGCACACAATTCAAATCAAGTGGGGCTCTATGGGATGGAGGACAGGCTTAGCAAAAAAATAAATTGACGTAGTGCCTACATATTATGACAGTACATGGTAAGCCTAAAAGGAGGAAAACTCTGGATTGCTGCTTTAATGGAGCATTGAAGTGGAAGGAGCAGAGCATTACCTTATCCTTTAACAGTATATATACAATATATGGTAGACTTTTGAATACTTTTCATGGTTTGTAATTTATGCCAATACAAAAACACAACACAGATACGAACAACTGATCAGTTTCTGGTGGGTAGCACCAAAAATGTCATCCCTCAAAACGTATCCATGTCTACTTCCTGTCCTCACCTTGCTGCTAACAGAGGACAAGTGCTGCCTTAAAAGCCTCTGAGCTCTTTCCAGTGTCCACCTCTCATCCATCTCCCAGTAAATGAAGCCTGATCTTTCTCAAACTGAACATATATTTGACCATAATCTTTGAGCATGAATTTATAGTGACAATGCTAATAGAAAGCAATTGGAGAAAAAATTCAGAACTCTAAAGTCACTATTTAAAATAAGTCATTGAATGTCCTCTTTGTGGTGACACAAGGTTATAATAATGAGGTGTCACAACAATCACTAACCCTGCTGCAGTGAGAGGAGACTCATTGGTTGCCATAGTGAGCTGGTAAGCTGCTCTAAAAAGAGAGAGTGGCAAGAGACAAACAAAACCACGATGAGCACGCACGTATAAACACACCCTCACACTCAGGTGGAAACAATGGAGGAGGCATGAAATGATCTGTCATCAGAGTGCACTCTCATGCTCCACATTTATAGAGGGTTTGATCTGCTATTGCTTCTGCTCTTCAGTCAATGGAACACTAAACTAACGCTCGCCCTTTTTCCACACGAAACAATCCCACTACTGTCGCCTGTCTGGAAATGACACATTAAAAGGCAATTTCCGGACAATTTTCTTCTGCTTTGAACCGGTGAGAGATTAAAAGACAACAAATCAATAGCACACAAATTGCTGATGATTATGGACTTAGGAGATCTCAGTTGTTTGTGTATAAACACACTCACATCCTTTAGACTGACACCAAAACTCAGGAAATTCTGCAAATATGATTTTTTTTAAAAATATACTTCAGGAGGATGCTACTGGAGACCTAAAGAAGGGTATTCTTGGATTCATGTCAAACCAGTTGCCCACATAAAAGCTAGACTGAGATTTTAAGTAATATTTGCAAATAGGAATACATTTATTTTCGTCTCTATTTTACAGCAACGTAGAGGTGTCAATATGTTGTAACGTACAATACCATACCAGTTTATTTATAAAGCGCTTTTAACACATTACAACTGACCAAAATGCTGTACATGAGTAAAAAGAACATAAGCACACAAATCATAACAAACATTAAAATCAAGAAACTAAAAAAGGTCAAACAAACAAGGCGGTACCAATTGATACTAGCATACAGAAAAAAATCTTAACGACGGAGACAGAAGGAAGGTTAGTAAATGTGACTTAAAGCTAAGTAATGAGCTAAAATCCAGGGAGAAATAATATGCTTTTAGGTGTGATTTTAAAACGGTAAGGCGCTTGCCTAACCTGGAGGGGTAGTGAGTTCTACAGTTTTGCAACACAGAGAGAAAACGGTTTTTCAGGGACAGTGCACAATTTAATATTAACCGTAAAGGAGAGATGTATTGTACCAGGTTATAGCAAAGATGCTAATTTCCACATTCAAAACATAATGCCCAACAGATAGGACAGGTTTTTGAATGATTCTCTATTTCCCTTTGTCTCCCTCTCCCCCTTTCACACACACACACACACACGCAAACACGCAAACACACACACACACACACACACACACACACACACTCATCTCAGAATTATTAACCATGCGTACACTCTTGTTTTTGTAACAGCCACTTTAAAATCTTTGATGGCAGTGTATTCCATTGATCCATTGCGAAAGCTGATCTGCCAAAAGCCGTTTTGGAATGCTGCATTCTCCTCTAGTGGATCTGGAGCCTCGCAGCATTTTTTCAGCACATAAAATCACACATTTCCTCACAGGAGGAGCAGTAGCACTGTTTATCATTTCAAAAAGTAGGCAAACATTAGTATAAAATAAAAAATTCTCAAAATTCAGCATGTCATATTTGATGAGGATGGAACAATGGTGATACCTCCTGGGTAGGGGAGAGTGGGGTAAGCTGAGCCAGTGGGTAAGTTGACCCACCCCCTGTATCTAGGCAATAGTACAGATTTGTTTTAATGTGACCATATATGTTGCAAGCATCCTCCATTTTGCTGTCTCTGTGATTGAAAGAAGCTTGTGGTAGTGTGGTAATATGCTTTATTCACAAAAACCTGTTTGTGGCATGTCAAAGTACATTTTTTTGCATTTCAGGTTTTTTGACTGTTACATAAAAGCTAATTCATCCAGGTCTAAAAATGATTACCTCACATGTTTATCATCTGCTAGCATATTAGACCATGTGAACCATTTAGCTAAAGGTTAGCTTGAATTGCTATGTTAGGTAACGTTTTCCAAAGTGGCTGTGGGGTGAAGTGCATAGATATCATATTACTAAGCAGACCCCCCCCCCCCCCGATCCTGAATATCGCGAACGTTATTAAAGGGACTCTTAAAGGGACCCTTATTGTGTTACCAAATTTGAACAGTACACTTGCATTTGACTCATTTATGTACACTTTTTTTCAGGAGGTCACATTTTCTTATCATGTATGCATTCTTAGCAATTCTACTGATGGGGAACATCCTGAAAAAGATGTAGACATGTTGGTTTTATTTGAATATCACTTTCCCTTGCCTAGAGGACACCATAAGTAAAACATGGCTCAACTTAACCCACTCTCCCCTACCCAGGGACGTGCAGATGTTTTGATTTGCCCTGAAGCCACAGCTGCAGAGGATGAACAAAAACACGCTCACAGTCACCTGAATGACACCGCCTCCATGACCATGAGTTCCAGCTATAAAACACTCGGGCAGTTGCAGCATCTTTCCGAGCCAATCCAGCATCACTGTCTCCAGCTCAGTGCAGGCGGGGCTGGCAGCCTGAACAGAACAGCAACCAAAGGTTTATAAATGTGTAGCTTTAGGTCAAGTGTTAAGTATAGTATGTTTATTATGAGTTTATTACCCAGGAAAATCCAATACATCCAATTGCTCCACACAACATATCAGCCAGCATAGCAGGGTAGGATGAAGCTGCTGGAAAGTAAGCAAAAAAATTGGGGCTGTGCCAATGGGTGATCTGGGAAAGATAAATAATAGGATTTTAAAAATTACAAACGTTTAATCAATAAACTAAATATCTTTTTGAGAAGAATTTTAGTAACAGAAAAAAAATCTGCTTTACTTCATCCATAATTTTAAATAAAAAAATCTACCAAACCTAAACTAACTAATATTTATGTGTGTATACAGTCAAAGTGCATATTGTCTGAACTGTGATTGTTTACCCAGTAAATTTGCTGTTAAATTGTTAACTAGACATTAAAATCACTGCACAAAATGACCTTTAGTTGACTTGAACTGCAAATGAACACAAGGATGTGAACATCTATGTACACTGCGAGATTTAAAAAAACAAATCTCCTTTTGAAAAAAAGTATTTTTGTTTGAAATATGTCAGTAAAATATTTCTTACTTCTTTTCAAAAAACATTCACAGGGTTCAATCTAACAAATTCATTGATAAAATAATTTTGAATGACAGGAATGATAATTCTCTTATTGTTTCTAAAATGCTGTTAAATGAAATTAAAAAATGACAAATGCCACCTTACCCCTGGCATTATGACTCGTTCTACATCTTGCATTAAATCCTCAAAACTCTCAGGCTCACACGGGGCTTCAGTCGGGATTAAATCACGCAGATATCCTGGTTCCAGGTCTGGGTAGACCGGTCGTTCCTCTATCTTTTCCAAATAGTCAGCCACATAGTCAACCATCTCCTTGCCTCTGCGCCGAAACTCTGCAGCATCCATGATACGACTGGAAAACACAGAATTATGGATTTGCTGTTTTATTGTTGTTTTAGCGGGCTGGATGGGAGTTTTTTTATTATTTCTAGCAATTTTGATATAATGTTTATTATATGTATTCATTTGGCAAGTACTTTAATCCAAAGCAATTGACATTTATTCAAAAGCACACTCTCATCCTGAGATTAACCTTTGATCTAATGGAAGTACAGGAATGGATCATTACAGTCTACCAGCCTTTGGACCCCAAGAGGATCTTCAGGGGTGTATTGTTAATGAAACACAGGACTAATCCTTTCTTTATTGAAAAAATTTAGGTGTAAAGAGGGCGATCCTTCAAAGATCCTTGGAATCCAACAAACAATCTGTAAAGAGAGCACAACTTTATTGATGCTATATGAGTCATTCATTGCTATTGTGTGCTATGTTAATAACATATTTTTACTGCCAACTATTAGATGATGGAAGTAAAAGGATGATGGCAATAAAAGCTTTCTAATTCTGATTATAGCCATTAGGTCTGGTACATATATACAGTGAAACCTCTGTTAGCACCGTCTAGTCCTCAATGTTCATGAGAATTTCACTTTTAAAACCTGGATGAAGAATGAATCACTGAGAGGCTATTTGTTCTAAAATTATTAGAAGAAACACAGATTGTGCTGATTTAACATGGATTTTCATTTTTACCACAATTATGACAAAACAAATTTTTTATATAAAAGATGATACTGATTGATTGAGTCAGCACTATGTGAATAAATAATCCATCCAACCATTTTCTGTAACCGCTTATCCGAGCAGGGTCACGGGGGGCTGGTGCCTATCTCCAGCAGTCACCGGGCAAACAGGCGGGGTACACCCTGGACAGGTTGCCATTCCTTCGCAGGGCAACACAGAGACACACAGGACAAACAACCACGCGCACACACACACCTAAGGACTATTTAGAGAGACTGATCAACCTGACAGTCATGTTTTTGGATGGTGGGAGGAAGCCGGAGTACCTGGACAGAACCCACGCGTGCACAGGGAGAACATGCAAACTCCATGCAGAAAGACCCCACGCCAGGATGTGAACCCAGAACCTTCTTGCTGCAAGGCAACTGCGCTAACCACTGCACCACTGTGCAGCCTTGAATAAATAATATAACAATAATTTCAGTTATGTGCATGACTAATGCTATGCTTCGTACAATGCACAGGCTTAAAAAACACATGGACTATTTACCCTTTTGCCCAGTTTTAAGCCAGTCTTATAGCTTAGCTTTCTTCCACGAGGACAAAATATAAACATAATGCTTTGGTTGGAAAAAAAACTCTTATCACATAACTGTATACTCTTTTTTTAAAATAGGTCCAATAGATAGCAATCATCTTTAGCACGAGCTTAAAACCTATTGAGGGTACAGAAAAATAATGTATCCATGTAAAGTGCAAGTCAGGACTTTGTGTAAATCAAAGTAAATAATTTGCAGTCCCTCAAATAAAAATTGGAGTAGGAGAAAGGTTTGACCTTAATTGCACGTTTCTGTCATATCGCCTGTTCAGACAGCACAGTAGCATGAACATTGCCCCTTGCTCCACACAACTGCCCTATCATTCAACAAGTGTTACTGAGCAGGTCTCTACTCAGTGTTGACCAGCAGAACACTTATCCTCAGAATTATCTCAAATAGGATTAGACATGCTGTATGGATGTGAGTGAGTGAGTGAGTGTGTGTGTGTGTGTGTGTGTGTGTGTGTGTGTGTGTGTGTGTGTGTGTGTGTGTGTGAGAGAGAGAGAGAGCAAGTACTTACACTTTCCGCTTCAGTGTCTCTTCACCTTCTCTTTCACGTCCACAAGCAAACAAACAGCCAGTCAGGCACGTGTTGAGTGTGTCTGAATGTGTAAGCAGGGCAAGAGACATTTGCTCCTTTTATCTTGGCTCATGCCACTCCCACTCCAGCAGCCCTCGTGAGGCCAGCCAATAGGAAAGGTGCTCATGGCCAACGCAAAGCAGACTGATTCATGAGACATACACAAGAAGTTAAAACTGAATGAACACTAACACTAATATCTCAATATTCAATCTGGTATTTTTTTGTGTTTATAAGTTGACCAAGAAACAACCACTTATGATGTTTTCAAGAAGAATCTAAGACCATTGATTAGAAATTGATGAAGTACAACCAAGGCAAAAGGGAGTCCGAACAACAGATTAGTGGGTAATTATCATCCCACCATCAGCAAGCTCTAATAAACTGAACATGAGGGCAGCTTACTCAAACCCTTTGTCAAGGTTGATTTATTTTTTATTTATTTTATTTGTTTAACCTTTATTTATCCAGATGAGTCAATTGAAAACTCATTCTCATTTACAATGACGATCTGGCCAAGAGGCCGCAGCAACAGACACGGTTAGCTTTACACCAAAGAAAAACAGATAAGATTAAAAAAAATACAAGATAAAAATAAGACAAAACAGCTAGACATAAAGACAAAGGGCTGTTCTCATATATAATACACTGCTCACAAAAATGAAAGGAACACTTTAAAGAAACACATTAGATACATCAGATCTCAATATGAAGTTGGATATCTATACAAATAACGACAGGGCAATGTCTTAGGAACAAAAGGATGCCAAGTCTTTTAATGGAAATAAAAGTTTTCAGCCTACAGAGGGCTCAATTGTGTAGACACCCTAAAATCAGAGTGAAATGAAAATGTGGCAGGCTAGTCCATTATTTCAAAAACTTCATTTCTGCAACTCAAAATGCTTTTCAGTACCTTGTGTGGCCCCCACGAGCTTGTGTGCATGCTTGACAACGTCGGGGCATGCTCCTAATGAGACAACGGATGGTGTCTTGTGGCATTTCCTCCCAGATCTGTGTGAGGGCATCCCTGAGCTCTTGTACAGTCTGAGGAGCAACCTGGCGCCGCCTAATGGACCGAAACATAATGTCCCACAGATGTTCTATTGGGTTTAAGTCAGGGGATCGTGAAGGCCATTCAATTGTTTCAATTCCTTCATCCTCCAGGTACTGCCTGCATACTCTTGCCACATGAGGCCGGGCATTGTCGTGCATTAGGAGAAAACCAGGACCTACTGCATCAGCGTAGGGTCTGACAAAGGGTTCAAGGATTTCATCTNTGTTGAACGACGTTGCAGGCAGCATAACGTTCTCCTTGTCTTCTCCAGACTCTTTCACGTCTATCACAGGTGCTCAGGGTGAACCTGCTCTCGTCTGTAAAAAGTACAGGGCGCCAGTGGCGGACTTGCCAATTCTGGTGTTCTTGAGCAAATGCCAGTCGAGCTCTACGGTGCTGGGCAGTGAGCACAGGGCCCACTACAGGACGTCGGGCCCTCAGGCCATCTTCATGAAGTCTGTTCCTGATTGTTTGGGTAGAGACATTCACACCAGTGGCCCTCTGGAGGTCATTCTGTAGGGCACGAGCAGTGCTCAGCCTGTTCCGCCTTGCACAAAGGAGCAGGTGTCGGTCCTGCTGATGGGTTGTGGACCTTCTACGGCCCTGTCCAGCTCTCCGAGAATAACCGCCAGTCTCCTGAAATCTCCTCCATGTTCTGGAGATTGTGCTGGGTGACACATTAAACCTTCTTGCTGCAGCACGTGTGGATGTGCCATCCTGGAGAAGTTGGACAACCTGTGCAACTTCTGTAGGGTTAAGGAATCGCCTCATGCTGCCAGTAGAGATAATTACTCAAGCCAAAACTAGCACGAGTGGAAAACCAGCCAAAAAAGATCAAGAGGGAGAAACTTGAAATGACCTCCACATGTTAAACCAGTCCTGTTTTGAGGGTTTTGTAATTGTTGCCACTTTAGTGCACCTGTCGTTAAGTCCATGAACACCAATACAGCTGAAAGTGATTAACAATGCCCTCAGCTGCTTAATCAACCAGAAAATTATCAGACAGGTTTAATTGATTTTATGCCAGGCCCAATAAAAAAAGTGTTCCTTTAATTTTTGTGAGCAGTGTATGTACAAGCCATCAAAACAGACTTAAAACAATCTTTAAGTACTCAGAAGCAGGCACATTGATCAGAAACTATTGATTGCAATGAATTATTGAAGGTAAATAATGGAATGTAGGTAGTGAGCTTTAGTGATTTTTGCAGTTCATTCCAGTCGTTGGGAGCAGCAAACTGGAATGAGGAGGGGCCAAAGGAGGTGCGAGCTTGGGGAATAACCATAGAGATTAGTTTACTGGAATGTAAATTGCACTGGTTGTTGGAAGTGATGAGTAATGAGCGAAGATATGACTGTGTTCTACCGATGATTGTTTTGTATATAAATTGATACTGTAGCGGTTTCAGATGCCATCTAGTGGGTATGTTGTGCAGCTGAAAGAACGAGTCTCCAAGTAGCAAACACAGAACAATTTATTTGGCTGAACAGCCCTCACCCCATTCAAAATCCAAGCCTGACCCATGGCTGAACGAGTGTACTCGTTCTATCAGGCAAAATTGCAGAAGACTGGAGCGTAAATAGAGTAAAGACATGCTTACTGTTTCCTTTGAAGCCATGAGAGATGCGTGGTCGCAGTATCAAAAAGCTGTCAGAGGCGCAAGAAATTGTTTTTTTGCTGGGATTTTTTCTGCTAATTCTAACAAAGTGTTTTGTACAAAACCATGAATGCCATGCTTTCTCCTGCTAGTATGCTATTTTCCTCTGTGTCTACTGGCTTGTGTAACCAAATCCTTCAGTTTTTGTTAGAGAAGGTTGGTAAAATCAGAGCTCAAATTCCTCCTCCTTCCCATGTTCCTGTTCCTGTCATTCCCACCCATGGGCTATTCAACAGTTTTCAACCCATCTCTCTGTCCTGTCTGGAAAAAACTATTGCTACTATGAAACCCTCGGGCTCTCCAGATGATGTGCTTCCACCTCGTCTGCTGAAAGATGTGCTTCCGTTGATTGGCCAAAATGTGCTGGACATTATTAATGGCAACTTGACCTTGGCTGAAGTTCCCCGTGCCTTTAAACACGCTGTTGTGCAGTTAATCTTGAATAAACCTGGTCTTGATCCCATGTCCGACCAATTTCCAAATTACCATTTTTATCTAAGGTACTTGAGAAAGTCGTTCATGAACAGTTAGTCCTACAGCTAAATGACCATCAAGTACAACAGCACAGCACTGAAACTGCTCATGTTCGTGTGTTAAATGACATCTTTCTGGCTTTGGATTCAGGGTTCCATGTGGTTCTGGTACTTCTGGATCTATCAGCAGCCTTTGATACGATTGATCATAACATCTTGATCTCTAGACTACACACCTGGGCTGGCATTTCAGGTTCGGCCCTAGACTGGTTTAGGACTTACTTTTCTAACAGGTCCCTCAGGGTCATGCTGGATGACTACTCATCCCAGTCAGTCTCCCTTCCCTGGGGGGTCCCTCAAGGTTCCATTCTCGGCCCGTTACTGTTCTGCCTTTATATTCTGCCCTAGGGAGCCATTCTCAGACAGCATGCTGTTTCATACCATCTATACGCAGACGACTGCCAAATATATTTTTCATTTAAACCCACTGACTCCACTAAACCTCTGTTTGATTGTCTTCACAATGTCAAGCAATGGCTGGCTGAGAACTTCCTCCATTTGAATGACTCTAAAACAGAGGTAATTGTTTTTAGTCCCGTCAATGTTAGAGCAACCCGACCTCAACTATCTGTCTCCTAATGTCACTTCTACTGTTTCCAACCTTGGAATAAAACTGGACCCGGTTCTGAAGATGGAAGCAGGTCAATAGCACAGTTAGGTTCTGCTTTTACCACCTCAGGCAAATTTCTAAATTAAAGCCCATCCTGAGTGTCTGTCTTCTACAATCTGTGATCCACGCCTTCATCACTTCCCAGCTAGATTATTCCAACTCCTGCTTGTATGGCATCAGTAAAGCTGCTCGGTCTAGACTTCAGCTCGTCCAGAATTCAGCAGCAAGGTTCCTGACTGGAGCTGACAGAAAACAGCACATTACACCCATTCTTAAAACACTCCAATGGTTGCCCGTTCAGTTCAGGATCAATTTCAAAATTCTGCTTCTTGCATAGAAATCGTTGAACAGTCGGGCCCCTCCCTATCTGTGTGAACTTCTCCATTTCTACCACCCTCCTCGTGCTCTTAGGTCTGAAGATCAGCTCCTCCTAGCCGTCCATCCCTAAGGCACGTTTGAAGACACGCGGGGAAAGGGCTTTTTCTGTCTGTGCACCAAAACTCTGGAACTCATTACCTCTTCAGGTTAGGCAAGCACCCTCTATTGCCGTTTTTAAATCACGCCTGAAAACCCACCACTTCTCCCTGGCCTTCAACTCCCAAACCACAAAGCATTAACTCATCCTTAAGTTTTTCCACCTTGTTGATTTTAAATTTGTGTTTTTATTTTGATTTTAATTGTTCTATTGGTTTTAGTTTGTTGTTCTTTTAACTCTTTTATCTTTTTTGATTTTTCTTATGATATATATGACTATTTTAGCTTGTGTTTTTTACCTGTTTTTATGTGCAGCACTTTGGTCGGTTGTAATGCCGTGTTAAAAGCGCTCTACAAATAAAGTGGTATGGTATGGCATGGTTATCTTCTTTTTGCAGGTCAGTACTCATTTATCTGGTAATATTTTCTAATTTTTGCAGGTAAAACTACTCACATTGGACGTCATCTCCTTTTAGCAGGTAAGTATTCATTTATATGGTAATAATTTCTTTTTTGTGCAGGTAAAACTACAATGTGGAGGATCTACTTCGAGCCCCTCCAAGATGACCGACCTTCTCACCCTATCTCTAAGGGAGAGCCCAGACACCCTGTGGAGAAATCTTATATTGGCTGCTTGTATCTGCGATCTCAGTCTTTCGGTCACTACCCAAAGCTCGTGAGGGTAGAAACGTAAACCAACTGGTCAATTGAGAGCTTTGCCTTCCGGCTCATCATGACAGACTAGCCCAACGCCCGCTTCACTGCAGACGCAGCACCAATCCGCAAATCCATCTTGCGCTCCATCTTTCTCTCACTCATGAACAAGACCACGAGATATTAAAACTCCTCCACTTGGGGCAACTAGATATCATCCCTGACCTGGATAAGGCATTCTACCATTTTCCGACTCAAGACCATATCCTCCCTGGGCTGCCACCTTACTGTGGTGGAGGGGTTTGATTGTCCCAATGATCCTAGGAGCTAAGCTTTCTGAGGCTTTATGCCTCTGGTAGTAAGTACTTATTTAGCTGGTAATATATTTTTTTTGCAGGTGTAGCACTTCCAATAGGGTGACTACAGGGTAATATGCAATAGTAGTGTTCAGCTAATGTCTGGACCAGTTATGCTAAGTTCGGCTGCTGGAGCAAATATGGCATCTTGGAGAGTATTGAGGAATTTTGCGAAAAGTTCATCACCATCCTCTACAGCGCCAAAAGCTGATTCAAGCAGTTTAATGTAAGCAGAAGGCAAAGCTTTGGAACCTAATGCTTCAACTACATTCGCTGCAGGTGGTACTAGACTGTCTAAAATTTTTCGGGAGCGTTGTAAATCAGACAGCTCTGGGTCTTGGAGAACAAGCTCAACACTATTGCGCCATGTTTCGAAAGTTACCTCGTGACTTGGACAAGGCAGTTTGCCAGAGAACTGTTTCAGGAGGAAAGAATGTGCATGCTCAGTTTGGTTGATGCTCAAGTTGGTCTTAATCACTTGCTCAGGTTCACTTTGGCAGTTGTCCGTTATCTGGGAAGGAGTTTGACTTTTTGGGTCCATAGGCCCAATCTCTGTCTCACTTGTTACTGACTGGTTGCACTGGGCAAGATGCTCATTTAAGACTGCTTCAAAGGACTGGCCTGTTAATTTGGCAATTCGCTGCAGTTCACTGAAGAAACTGTGAGTTTTAGTAGTTGTGACAGTTTCCATATACTCAGTTGAAAGGGCTCTGATTTGGCAAGTTTCATGCTGACTTTTAAGTGTATGAGGCAGTGAGGGTTCGAGTGCCGTTAGTGCAGCTCCACTTTCATACTCAACAATAGTATTATTGTGGTAAGGAGACTGGGGATCATCAATCTTGACGATTCTTGCTACATGCCCATACTTGTTCAGAAAGTTAGCTAAATCATCATCCAAGGTAGTATCAGTAAACTCACTTACAATAACTGAGTTAGGAATCTTTATGTTTTCTTTGTCCACTATGTCCATGTTTTTATTTTGTTTTTCCGGTAACTATTTTAAGGTCTGGGTCAAAAAGGTTTGAGTTTTCTGTATCACTTAAATACCTAATTTACTCCTGGCTGGCTCGCCACTTCTGTAGCACTTCCAATAGGGTGACTACAGGGTAATATGCAATAGTAGTGTTCAGCTAATGTCTGGACCAGTTATGCTAAGTTCGGCTGCTGGAGCAAATATGGCTTAAGGATCTACTAGAAACATGAAATGAGACCACAGACCAAGATAGAAATATGAACTACCGGCTTATTATTTAAAACACATAGACATAAGACATTAACATACAACAATAAACATTTAGTGGGGCTAATTTTCCAGCCTTTCTTCCTCGTTAAACCTCTAATTAGATTTAATTTAGTTATTCTTTGAATAGGTTGCAACCTTTTAATAAGTTTCAGATCAATATATCAAATATTTGATTTCTATTTAATTTAATTAGCTTAGTTGAAACTAATTTTTCTCTTTGGATTAAAGTTAATTTTACTTTTAACCTCTAACCACTTTTGTTTAACTCACGGAATGAATTTTCCCTTCAGAAAAATAATATACACACCTTCAGTGACATACAATCAACTAACAGTGGTATACAACTCAAAAGAATCCAGCAAAAGACTGGGTCAATCTGTATATTACAGAGTCAAAGTTCGTTTTCATCAGTTATGAAACAACAGTTCCAGTTTTACACCGGGTGAAATAATAGTTCTGGTTTTTATACCGAGTCCATCTCCTTTCGGCAAGAAAATTAGAAAAATCCCACCGGTTCAGATGAAAACATGCGCCATCCAGCAGAGGGCGTATCACTCCTGATGCACACTCGGTTCAGATAATCCTGGGGTAGCTCGCCATCTTGTTTCGTTCCACGTGTTCCCTCGAATCCAATTTATTGCAGGATGTCCACGTTCGTACCCAACAAAGAAAGCCAAGTCCCGTTCGAGTAAAACAAACCGTCTCCACACAGGAAGGGTTGAAAAACAACAAAAATAAATCAATATTTCGTTTACTCCAAACAAAAGAATAGTTAGACAACTTCTCTCAGTTTTTCTCTCTGCTTTTCTCCTCCGCTGGAACTCTCGGTGTTGCCGGCTTATTTCCCTCACTTAGCTGGGAGAGAAAAAAAACCAAACCACTTGATTGGCTAATACTAGTCACGTGGGCCAAGCAGCAACGTGCGGTAGATACTTAAAGGGAGCGCACACATTTTTCTTTTAGTTCTTTCTTGTAGTTTATTTCACAATTTAGCAACTAAAGATATTATTGTTGTTATTTTCCTTAAGACATAATTAAGATAGTTTTTTTTTTATAGACACCACAGTAACCTGGGTTTCACTGGCTTCCCAAACAGCCTCAGTGCAGAGAAATAGCTTTTATGTCCAACTCTGAGGAGTTAATGACTGAATCGTGAGTTTACATTAAAACATTAGACACCACAGTAACCTGGGTTACACAGGTAAAATGACTCACATTGGACGTCATCTTCTCCTTTTTGCAGGTAAGTATTCATTTATCTGGTAATATTTTCTTTTTTGTGCAGGTATAACATCGATGTGGAGGATCTACTTTGAGGCCCTCCCAGATGACCGAGCTTCTCACCCTATGACTTATGGGAGAGCACAGACACCCTGTGGAGAAATCTTATATTGTCTGCTTGTGTCTGCGATCTCAGTCTTTCGGTCACTGCCCAAAGCTTGTGACCGTAGGTGAGGGTAGGAACGTAGACCTACTGGTCAATTGAGAGCTTTGCCTTCCGGCTCAGCTATCTCTTCATCACGACAGACCAGTACAATGCCCGCTTCACTGCAGACGCAGCACCAGTCTGCCTATTGATCTTGCGTTCCATCTTTCCCTCACTCGTGAACAAAACCCAAATTTACTTAAACTCCTCCACTTAGGGAAGGAACTCATCCCTGATCTGGATAAAGCATTTTACCCTTTTCTGATTCAAGACCACCCTCTCCCTGGGCTGCCACCTTATCGTGGTGGAGGGGTTTGAATGTCCCAATATCAGAGAAGGAGAAACAGCCGGCTGCTACCACTTCAACTTTAGGACAAACTACCAGAGTCCCAAAAAGAAAAACACCATTTGAAGTCACGGACTACAAAAGACATTTGGACCTAGAAAATGGCGACTGCTGTTTAGCGCTCTCGTTTGGTCCGGCAATGTGGATTTTTGTTCTGGCAGAATGGGAAGGGTGAGTGTTCCGTGACCATGTTTGCGTTCAAAACCTAGCTTGTTCTGTAGATTTGTTAAAGCAGTTTTAAAATTAAAAAATGGATGGTTTTCTGTTTAAAATCTCAACAAAACTGGTAATTCCTTACACTTTGTCAATGTGCGCCATTTAGTGGCACAATAAAGGGTAAAACAATAGGTGAAATAGAGTCACCAGACAGTGTTCAGCTTTTATATCAATGTATTAATGTTTTATTCTAATAACAATAAACAGAATAGATCTGTCCCTTTTTTTATTTTTTACAAAAATACCTGGAAAGGTAACAAGACATATAAGTCATCCAACTATTTACAGATTGAAGCAAAGCACATTATGAATACAGAAGCTCTCTTTTACAAAAAAAAGACGTTTTCTTTTTTTCATTCCCTGAAATACATCATAGCTTTATAATTTTCCTTTGTACAAACATGTTATCTTGTGTTGTGACATGACTATGGACAAGAACCAACAGAAAACTAATCAATCTGTCTTCATTTCCATTTACTTTACGCTCACACTGACTCAGCAGCCCAAGAAATGTCAATTTGTTTATTTTGTTTTTCCAAGACTTTTTAATCCATGCAGTTGGGGACATTTCTGCCCATTTAATATTTGTTTTGAAAGTATTTCAACATATTTTATTCCACATGCTACTTTTTTGTGCAGAGCAAATTAGAAGGTATAGGGTGCACCATTTATGTTCACAAATTGATTGCATAAGGATGGTTTCTGACAAAGATTTTGAATTATTCAGCTGTTATAGCTCAGGGAGAAATTTACCAGCTTGTGTCACATATTGTGGAGAAATCAGCTGCAGAAATGGACTGGATCTACTAAATTCCTGCAAACTATTTTTTAAAGTTATTACCATTAGCAGACAGGTGGTGCAAATGAAAGACAAATCCCTGCTTGTTGAAACATCTTTGAACCGTTTTCCTTTTACACAAAATCAAAACTTTTCTGAGATTCTAGTAGAAATGTACATGCTCAAAATGAACCCTGAGCGACCCAGTTACATTCATCCCTGTTAGGTGTAAACAAACACCCAAACACTTTATGTTGCTTCTATTACGTTGTTCATTAAATGAGCACTTGATTTTTATGAAGACACACTTCAGCTTGAAGGATCAACTGATCGGAGCCTCGCATGGTAACAGGCTGCTTGCATCACAGGAGAAACTGTTGCATCTCACCGGTTTGAGAAATCTTTCAGTGACAGCAAAAAAATTTAGGATATTTTTAAAATCGAATATTTCAAATATCCAATTTGGAAAATTATCAGTGACATAAATCTTTCATGGAAACCTTAAAAATCCACATTCATGCAAAAAAAAATTTCTAACCACAAAATGTCAGTTTTACAGCTGGTGAAATGTTGCAACTATAATCATGGAAATGTTTTACACGTTTAAGGGGGTGACATTTTTATGCACTTGAAACTGTTGTTCTGTACCATGACACCCTCACAATTATTTATTAAAGCATAACTTAAGTTACCAAACATTTTTAGACCATTTCTGTATTGAGTCTCCAGCGTTTGGGGAAGATATAAAGTAACTTATGAGAAAAATTGATGCTCAAAGAGTTGTCTTGTGTTTTGAGTTTTCAGAATGTACACTGGGTGTCTCAACGTTCTTACAGAAAAAGTGGAATTGCTCCTGATTGTGTCTTTGTTATTTTCCATGTTACATGGCTGTGTGGGCACACGAGTATCATTCCAAAAAGTTCTGACTTTTTCCTCCACCGATTTAAAATCTTTCAATTAAAACAACTCCAATGCAATTTACCTGTCCTTGTAGTCAGTTTGTAGCTAAGTAGTAAGATTTAGGAGAGATCTGATGAAATTTAGATCAGGTTTTAGTTTCGCTGCTCTAGTATGCGACCCAGTGGATGGAAATGGTAGCACACTGCATTTTTAGGGAAAACACACCAATTTTTATAAAATGTGTTAAAAAGTTTCTATTTACTAAAATTACCTTTGGGAAATCCTGATATTTGTTTTTTGTTTGAATTTTCAAAAACATTCCACTTGTCTTCAAACTGAACAACAAAGTTAGTACTAATGCTGTCAATGTGCTTAAACGTCACTTCATAACAAGTGTGGATCAATTATTATATATATTTATATTCAGAGAGAATAAAAATAAAATCAACATAGACTAAGTTATTACAATGATAATTGTCACAATGATTTCAAGATAATGACAAGAAAAACAATGTAGAACAGCGCTGAACAGAAAAAAAATCTAAAATTTTCAAGTAATCGTCACATCCAGATAAATAAATACAATTTGCGGCGTCATAAAATAAAACCAAACAAAAAGGAAAAAATGTCATTGCATTTTAGATAAATAATGGTAACCTTGCACAGAAAGTCAATATAGTGCTGCTATTCTGCATTTCAGATGATAAACAAAAGTTTGAAAACCTGCTGGTTAATACAGGATGGCTGTATGAAAATATATCATTTGAATTATCTGATGGCTGATCAGCTAAATATAGCAAACTGCAAAAGCTCTGGACAATTAAAATAAAAAACTTAGATTAGCAAGACGTTTCTGATGAAGTGAGCAAATGAAAAGTGAGAAAATAAAAACAGGTTCTATGAGTGATGAGACATTTCACAGCAGGGTGTCCTGAACACTGGCAGTGGCTTGTGTTACCTGATAAAGATGAGGAGAAAAAGAGATTACAGCATTGAATTACATCTACCTAGAGTTTGGATTAAATGGGTTTGGCTAGTCTATTAAAGTAAAAATCAATCTCCTGGACTGAAATCTTCCTTTTATCGCAATTACAGTAAGTCACTTATCTTGGCTTGTCATAAAATGCATCGAGTCCATTTCCCTAATCTGACAAAATCATCATCAGCAGAATCTTTAATCTGTGTTTCTGAGGGGGGAAATCTTTTCATTTGGACAATTTGAACAATCTGCATCAACTTAGTTATCTTGTAAGTCTAAGTAAATGGTTCCATGTGCGATGAGGAAGAGAATCAGACCAAACATTTGCATGACCAAACTAGTGCAACTGTCATTTTTATCTGCAGTAAACTGGATAAAATCGCAGCATAAGGCTGTTTGTAATTCAATAAAATTTTCCTTTTATAATTTTGTGCAGGTTGCCAGGTAAATACTGTAGGGAGACGAAGTGACAAACAGAATCACCTGTAGCTGATGCGAATGATAGAGTTGCAAGTATTCAAGACTGAAAGATTTAGGAGAATATCGCAAATAAATAAAAAACAGATCATTAAGAAAACAAAGAAACCTTGTGTGGTTAAATTCTAAAGAGACAGACAGGAGGTTTTTAAAAAGATGCTTTAACAACGGAACATCTGAGCCTTTCTGATGTGTTATGTGACACCTTAAACTTTAGACTCTCAGGGATGTTGATGACAGTAAAATAAGGGGGCACCATGTTTTAGTAATGCACCAGTAAAGAGGTCATGCACCATCAAAGGCCACACACACACACCTCAGTGAGCTTAAACCAAGAGGAGAAAAAAACGCTCCATTTACTCTTTTGAAGATGCATGAGAGAAAGTTTGAACGCCTCGAGTGGTCCACGTGAAAACTCAAACTGTGCTGCTGATTGTCTACTTGAAGAGAAATTCGAGTCTGAGATGAAACCTCAAGGTCCTGGGATTATTGATGATGATGGTGAGCTCGTGAAAGATTACACAACAGCGTTGAGACACGTGGCAGTGTTTGTTTTCTTAATCTTCACTTACTGAAGAACCCACGAGCAAGTTGTGCATCAGGTTCCTCAAACCTCCATGCAAGCAAAAGTAAACAGTCCAACCAGCCAGCAGTCTGCAGCAGAATCACAATATGAAATGACAACAACATCAGTCAATTCACCAGCTTCTTGGGGAAAAAAAAGAAATAAAGAAAACAATAAGAACCCACAGCGAGGTTCTCTGTTTTGTTTGTTCAGGCAGAGTCAGGTCAAGTGTCAAGGGGGTCATGGGGTCAGACCATCCGAAGATGTCATAAGGCCACGACGGTGCACGGGTGTTTGAGTTTACAAGGCAGAACTCCTCTGTTTAACTGGTAGAACTCCACCAGCTGAATCAGGTCGGTGAATTTCGTCACGCCGTCGTCGAGGCTAAAGAAGACTTGACCATCCTCTTCACACTGGGACCAGTGAAGAGTCCATGGAGGTATACATTGTAGGGTGGGAGAAAAATGCAACAAAAAAGTTTAAATATTTTGGGTAGAAACGCTGGAATTTGCTTTTTTATTTTACTTTCTGTTGTTAAAATACAGCACAGTCTAAATGTATTATGCTTTGTTTTTTGGCTTTTGGGGTTATCTATGAAAGGCTTACCGGCAGAATCTGAAAGTGTTTGATCTTCTGGTGATGGCACAATGTGAGTACATAGGCCTTGGGGTTACTCTGACTGACTCTCAGCAGAAACAACCTTCACAGAAAAAGAAAGAATTATGTAAAAAGAACTTCTCTGTTGGAGTCAAAAAGCGAGTTCAGCTCTCTCACCCGTCTACTTGTCCCTGCTGGTGGATGATCCGATGGGACTCCTCTCTGGTTATCCTGCCGTAGAACCACAGCTGGGCTATGTGGATGACTGCAGATTCAAATCAAAAGTACATTTGTTAAAACATTTTATGAAACATGTTCCAAAAATGTGCAGCGTGGACAAGTTCAGAGTGTTGAGATTTACCTGAGTTTAGTGAAGAGTGGTGTAAGGGACTGTGGGAACCTAATATGTGCATTCGAGTTTTCTTCTGAAAGAGACAAAATAATGGCTGTCACTGCATGCATCAATGCGGACTTGGGTGAACTACGGATTAGGGGTGCAAAAGGGGCGTAGTCACCTTCAACACTTGAGAATAGGGACACCCTACGCACTCGGACCCCTGGCCAGGAACATGCAATTGAAGGTCGCAAGGGTGGAAATGCGAGTATTGGAATTGGGCCTTAGACCCGCACCGATGTATTTTAGACCCGATTTTTATGGTTATATGTTACAAATATTTTTTAACAACTGGGCATCATTTTATTCATTTTCAACATTTCAATGGATATTTCCAGATATTTATGGGAAAAACTACACATTGTCACTTTAAAGAAGGCCCACACAGATGTTTTTAGATATATTTAGATTCTTTATAATATCGTTTTAATATTCCAAAAAAATAATTACCACACCTGACTTTAATTGTTTTATAAGGAAAAGAAATGAAAAGGCTTAAGTGAAATTTTTATTTTTTTCTTTATTATCTTAAGATCTTGTTAAAGGGGTTGTCTACAATTCATTTCTGCCATTTTTTTTTAGATTCATGTGTTTGTTGTAATATTTATTTGGAGATTTGAATTTTATTAGAACCAGTTTATTCTCTGCAAAGATAGAAATTATTATATTTCTCTAAAACTTTTAAGATAATGACATAAGTTGATGGAATAGCAACATGCTTTAAACTGCCTGATAGTTTGTCATATTCTGGGCTTCTTTCTGTTCATAATGTTTTGAGGATTGCAATTAAAAAAGTCTCAATACTGTATTTAGTCAAGACTGTTCAGAAAACTGTTAGCAAGTTTCCTGTTTTGTGTTAAAAATGATAAAAATAACTAGAATGTTTCGCATTTTCAATCATATGTCTGTATTTTGGACTAAAAGTGCATTTTGGGACACATATGAGCTCTCCTTTTTGAGATGCTAAATGTAAAAATTGCTTTAGGGAGTTGATTTAATTGTTATGATGTAAAAATAAATTCAGTCTCACCCTCCAGACGAGTCCCTCCTCCATGGCAGCACTCTGAGCTTCAACCGGGTTGTCAATCACCCTGCCTATCCTCCCTGAGAAATCCATCGCCACAAGGGAGTTTTCAGATACACTCCTCTAGGGGGAGCCAGAGACACACAATCATCACTCACTATTTCTGCATAAAGTTCTCTCTTTACTGATGGCACTTTTATTAACTAATCCACTAGTAAAACAAACTCACCACAGGAGCTGAAAAGTGTGAAAGTAAGGTTTTTCTTTGTTGAGGAACTCTATAATTCTGGTACAACACAATCCCATACTGTAAAGACAAAAGATACAAGAATCTAAAGACTGTTTATAATTCACATGTTCCAATAAAAATGTAAATGTTTTATGGCAATAATTTTCTTTCCTTAGAACATTTGTGATTCAGTGAGGAACACAGAATAAAGCTTGGTGTTACCTTAAAGAGTCGGAAAGCGGTCATCCAACAGGTGCGGCTTTGTTCGTCCTCTGCACACAGCATTCTCAGCTCCTTCATCTCCCCCCTGGCTTTATTGGGCTGAAATCATCAGATTACAGTATTAAAAAATCTTCCTCCTCACTCACATCTGTTCCTTTACATTTATCCGAGCTAGAATGTTCACCTACTACTTTTACAAGACCTAAAAACTCAAAAAAAGAGCCACAGAAATAAATGCTGACATTCCTCTGCTGAGAAGAGAAATTAAAGAGCCAACCCTATTTCATCATTTCATTATTCCAGAATGTCATGAGAAGAGTTTCATCATATTTGTGTTATCCGACTCACTTTGATACAGAAGTGGTAGTCTGTGGGAGCACCATGGTGCTTTTTGCCTAAGATGACAGTGAAGATGTTGCTTTCCTCCAGGTCTGCTAGTAGCTGTAAATGTCTGGGCTCCTGGAGACAGAGATACTTAAAAAGTCAAGACATGAAAGTGAGGAGCAGGCTGAAGGTTTACTGAACACCATCCATGGCAGGTATTGTCTGCGAAGGTAAATACATAGGAAATGGACTTGATGTTACCTTTGAGGTTCCTTTTGTAGAACAATAGAGTCCTGAGCGACGCAGGAACATGTAAACTTTCTTCCACGACTTCCTCCCCACTTCCTTCATGTACAAATGACCCTGGATTTCTGGACAACTGCTGGTTGAAAGGAAGTTCTGAAAAGGAAACAGGAAGTTAAGAAAACAATAATTTCTTTAAGTGTCTGCTAGATGCTGCTCTTTTGTAAAAGGGCTCTCTGCCTCAGGAAGGCAATACTGGATTACATCAGAAGCCCACACACTCTTCATCACTGTCACAGCCAGGAATTCAAAGCTGCAGCAGACACCTTCTGCAAAGGACTTCCAGACATTTCTCTTTGTCAAAGAACAAGAGTGTAATCTGATCTTCTTTTGAATGAAAGCTTTGAAGAACAGCTGCTTGGATTTAATACAGGAGCAGTTGTGATAATACTTCTTATTGTGCAATAAACAGGGTCAAGATCATGAAATAAAAGTACATACATGATGTGTTTTGTGCTAGTAATGCTTGTAATTTAGTGTCAATGGATAAACCCACATGTTAAGTGACTTCCTGTTTATTACTGACCAAGATGCCCGAAGGTCACTGATTAACAAAACCTTTTAGATGCTATTGCCTCTTCTCACACTGGTGCTGATCTCATATCAGACCACAGACCAGTAGGTGGAAACTCGCTACTGGACTATGTTTGGTGCTCTTCATCTCTAACCTCCATGATGCAAATGGGCTTGATCCTCCTGAAGTCCACCACCACCTCCTTGGTTTTAGATGATTCTTGTGGGGTTGCTGTAATTTAGGCTCCATCTTTGATATGTTTCAACAACACAGAGTACGCTTAAATACTTTGGCTGATCACATTTGTCAACAGTATCTTATTGGGCTGCAACTGCTGGTGAAAAAACGGTGAATGCCATTTAGAAGGAAGTGTCCAAAATGCCTGCAAGGGTTTTCTATTTCCTTAGGTGAGTTGCAGAGCATCATTGATGTTTCTGTGGGTCAAAACGTGTGACAGATCACAACTTGGGAGGGGTTGGCGACCTATAAGTGCATAGGAAAGGTCTGGGGACCATGATTCACCATACATAGTGTCTTGCAAAGGTTTCACATGTACCAGTGTGATTAAAACCAACATTTTCAGATTTTCTTGCACTTTTTTGTCCCCAACTGGTCACCAACAGTTGCAGCCCAGTGAGACGATCGCTTTACTAACAGGTTTGCTTTAGTTACTGTCAGCTAAGCTTGGCTTTGTGCCCAACCTGTCATAACTGACACATAAACAGCAACCCAGACACAGTGGATGCACTAATTGCTTCTCCAACCAAAGAAGATCCTTCAGGTTTGAAGGTTCCACCACTAAAATAGAACTGTTTGCTGCAGCAGATTTATTTTTTATCTGCTCACATCTTGTCAGCCTCACAAGGATCTGAGAAGAAAACAGCTTGGGGTTTAAGAGCAGGTTTCACTTGTGTTCCATAAACCAGTATATCCTTTCCTTTAAGGGAATGTGACGTTAAGGCATGCCCTGAATTCATCGAGGCCAGATGGGATGGCAGATTAAGTTAATAAACAAAGTGGCAGTTAATAAATCTGATGTGGAACTGTGATCTGCGGCCGAAAGACAAACTGTTCCAGAAGCCTCGTCGATATTTGAAGCACATGTTGCTCAGTGTTTTGGAAAGAAGAAAAAAAAAGAATATCACGATGGGGCCTCATACATTTTCCAACGCTCCCAGAGTGCACATTCACACGCAATGATAATTCAAACAGCTTTCCTTCTAGGCCGCTCCACATTCATGTGCTTGGCTTTGCGCTGACAAACGGCTCTTGCATAACTTCGGAATATGGCGAACACCTGGATGAGCTGAGCTCGGCAAGCGCCCCGACTTGGACGGCTCTCTAATTGGGTGGAAAGAGCTTGTGTTTAGAATAAGTCAAACAGTGGGAATTCCTGACACGAATCCAGTTCATCTCACTTCCAATATAAGTCGAGCGCCACGTCTATATGCTCGGAACGGAGGCAGAGATAAAAGCTTTCAGTGAGACGGAAGGATTCCAGTTGTGGCTCTGTTTCTGACAGCTTCATTTAATGATACAAGGGAGATCTAAACCTGCACCTCCTCAAAACACCAAAGAAATAAACCGAGACAGATACAGTTGATTATTCGCAAATCGGTGCAAGCTTCAAGTGAAGCAGAAAGGATTTATTTTTGTTTGGGATTGCTTGATTCCATCCATCACAGGTGCTCGGCCTGCGGTGTGCACACAGAGACAGTCACGTGTC
Source organism: Aphyosemion australe (assembly GCA_006937985.1). Classification (NCBI taxonomy): domain Eukaryota; kingdom Metazoa; phylum Chordata; class Actinopteri; order Cyprinodontiformes; family Nothobranchiidae; genus Aphyosemion; species Aphyosemion australe. The sequence continues at coordinate 2,445,696 of SSNS01000010.1, read as the reverse complement.
AACAGGGGATCGACGGTAGTTATTACTGCTGGTTCAGACGAGACATACTGTCTAAGGGTCAGGGGTGAGGTATGCCAGCTTGATTGTACAGTAGGTAGCAGGTGCTGACTTGGAAGGAAACTAAACTGTGTGCGTGTCAAAGGGAGGAGGTGGAGAAGTGACAATCAAAAACAGACACAGAGGGAAAGGTGTGTACCTGAAGGAGCTGTGAGGGTGGAATCGTACGATCGCTTTCCTGGCACCACGCAACCATGTGCTCCGGGAAAAATGTCTGGTGGAGGAGGAAGGTGACATGTCAGAGAGGCTGGGACAGTAATTACAGGGCGTGGGCGGTTGTGACAGATGCAGATGTCACGCAAGTGTCACCGTTACAGTAGGCTGTCATAATATTTCACAAGAACACAAAAAGGAAGGCTGAAACTTTGTGAAAGGAGCGTGCCGGTCATGACAAGTCACACAACACTGGGAATTTGTGCAATTACATCAGCTGTGTGTGTGTTTCAGTGGGCTGTGCTGAAATAATATTTCTCAGGAATTATCAAAAAAAAGAAAAGGGTTGCTCCAAGTCTACATTTAACATGTCAAATTGTATTTCAATGAGAAGCTGTCAAATGAATAATAAGGAGAACCGTACTAACCAGAGGGTTTCTGAAGAATTCATATTTGGCATAGTTCTTCCTGAAGAGAAATCTACTGTCGCTGTTCATGAAGGCCTGGACCTGAACCACCAACTCATGATCTTCGAGGCAACGCTCTGAAAGGAGACAAATAAGGAAAAAAATATCCATTATTTTTTGGGCAATTCTCATTTTTTATTCAAACATCCCCATATTGTGAAGAATTTTCACAAGGTATTACTTCTTTCTCAGTTAGGTTTGGCACGTGGAAGATGTTAAAGTTGACCAGATTCAAAACGATAAAGAGGATTACAAATTCTTTCAAATTATTCTATAAGGGAAATAAAGGAAAACCGAATAATGAAACTGAAAGAAATGGAAAACACCCAATGTCTGTTAGTCTTCATTCACCTTCCTGAAGCGTTTAAAGTAAATTCTCACCTGTTTCCAATGCAAATAAAGCAACACATTCATACTGTTATTTCTTTGGGGATGTGTGAATGAAAATACTCACCACACACTTAACCAAACCACATGCATTTTTAGGTTTAATACATTCAAACTGGTGCCTGCAGGGGTCAAAAATGTTGGAATAGAGCTCAGGCTTCATCTGCTTTGTGGTCTAAAAGGATCTTAAATTACACACACAGCTTTCATTGATTCATGCTAATCAAAGCAGCTGCGACTGCTAACATCGAGGCCGACGCTCCAGCATGTGAGTCAAAACAAAGCCGGGATTCAACACGACTGTGCTCAGAAATGTGTCCATTTTTTCCTCTTACTATGAGAGAAACTTTGAGATTAGTCAGTCAGCTCCAGCAGCTGTTCAAGTTGTGTCATTTCATCCACAAACGACAAAGTTTCTTTCACAGAACACTGAAATAAACACTGTTTCTTATCTAACATTGGTACCTTGATTTTATTTAAGAGATATGAACTATAACAGAGCATCTCTATCTCAGATATATTCTTTTTTTTTAATTTAAACCGTCTCCTCCCTTTCACTGCCCTCTGTCACGATCTCTGTACGTGGTCACGACTAATCTGTTTCTTTCCATTTCATCCCGTCACCCGATGAGTCAGACGTGTCTGAAAGTGTGACTCACCCTGGCAGCCTTAACTCCCTCTGCCAGAGCTGTTAACCTCTTTGAACTGACGAGTAGAGGTCAATATTACTTCTCCCAAAGGGACAATTCATCCTTTTCCAGCAGTGTACCAAAAGTGCACTGAGACTTACTACTTAAACACCGACTATTACATGAAAAATGGGGAACATACATTTCTAGAATGAAATATATATTTGTAATTTTTTTTGTTTGGGAAATTTGTATTAATATTGTTTTGTAAAGAGGTGGGAATTTAATGCATTAATTATGATTAATTAATTAGAAAAAAATAACAATTTTTAAAAATGTTACCCCTTTGAGCCTGAGCGCCCCCAGTTGGGGGCTAGAAAAGTTAAGCATCACAATTTATGCCCTATATAGCAATAAATAGCTACACATCTAACAAAACGGCAGAGCCTGGGCTACAAGACCACATCAACTTTTTTGGCGAGCTCCAAACACAACTAAATTAAATGAATCATGACAAATCGCTCTTCATGAAGAAAAGGAAGAAAAATCAACTTTTTTACTGTTATGTTTTCTAGTTGCAGGCAGACAGAAACTGTATCCATATGAACTTTATTACAGCAGGAGGGACATGCATACATGTAACATTCATTGTAACTCTCAGCAGAACTTCCCCTGAACTCTACTCTACACCTCTATATATATTAGCAGTGCTCTGCTGTCACCTAGTGTTCAGCTCAGTAAACAGCATTGACAATGTTCCATGTCTATTTACACTTCATCAATAACACATATACTAATATTCACACATCCCTACAAATCCCACAATGGTTACTTTTATAACAAGACCAAAGTAATCAAATAGACCTTGTGATTACAGAAATATACTCATTAAAGTGTGGTTATGTCATCTGTGCCTCACTAACATTATTTTTGATTTTAAAAAATTGCTTGGGCGCAAATTGACTTGACCGATTAAAATTGAATTAATCAAGATTAATTAATTTCAAAGCGTCTAATTAATTAGATTAATTCTTTTAATCAAGTCCCACCCCTAGTTATTAATTATCTTATTTTTTATTGTTCAAAAAATGGTTAAATGTTTATATTTATGGGCTTGGTGAAATAAAAAATGTATACCAAAGTTCATGAAGTTTAACTGAACTATACAGAAAATCTATTAATTTAGGAATTATATTTTTAACACTTTTCTCAAATCTCACTAAAACTACATTTTTATCTGGAAAATGTCTACTTTGATTTGGGCCTTTTGTGAATATCTAATTACATGTCCTGCAAAAACACATGCATGTAACATACTTGTACTGTACATATAAACATTTTAATAAAATCTCAACTTTTCAGGATAAACTAGTTAAAAAAAGCCCAAAAGCAACTAATCAGACTGGTAAAAGTACCAGAAAAGCTTGAGGTTACAGTGAGACACGTACAATGGTACGCTTTTTTGTAGTATATAAAGCAAAACTTTCAATTTTAGCTGTGGATAAATATGCTGCTTCATTACATGTAATTTACAGAAACCTCGACACTCTAAATACGACGAGTAGTAATTCCAGAGGAGAAAAGAACACAGTACAGGTGCTTCATAATGGAAGACGGCCTGTAATAGAAACAGAGAGACTGAGCCAAAAAACATGATGTCATGCACAACAAGCCAGCCTAACTGTATTTGACAGCACCGAGCTGGCAGCAGCGATGGGAAAAGTAAGCAGATGATGGATGGTGAAATATTAGGTTAGAGCTTTGGGACCTCGGTACTTTGAATAATGCAATATATTTTAGAAAAGTTTCCTGGTCTGACAGCCTAACAGCCTGCACATAAAACAAATAAATAAATAAAAAACTGACACTAGCTGTTGGTTAAAACAGCAGAAATGAAATGTTTTTACACCGAGTCTCTTCCTGCGGTAAGTTCCACCAGCAGAAACTCTGCTTCGTTTAAAATTACACCCCTTCTTCTTTCCAACATCTGGTGAACTGTGCAGACTATATGAGCACGGAGCACAAGCTCAACTTGTCTTCCTTAAGTGTTTAATAATTGCCCTCTCAAGCTGGTTTTTTTTTGCTTTTCTTGTATGTTAAGTTGGCTGAAACTTTCCAAGACCACCTTTCTACAGCCAAGTTTCACACGAAACCATGCTGACATAAATGCAAGGTGAGAAAATATTTAAGACTAATGTTTTCTCACTTTTTTGTACTTTTTATTATGTCACTTTGTTACATAAATAATGTGTCATTATAGGCCATTTTGGATATATATATATCTCTTGTTACTGCTTAAAAAAGCTGTTATTGACTTCTGAACTTTTTCTACTCTGTGTTGGTTGAGTGATTCATGTCTGGTGCAGAGAAAGCTTCAGATTTCAGACTCTAATGCAGAACTAAAGAAACCTCTAATGTGGAAAAGAAATGACGGTTTTCAGACCTTCCATAAATCATCGCCTCTTTGACGTGTCAATTACAGCACAAGAGCCTTAATGCTACACAAACTCTGACACTGAGATGTGAAAGTTGAGAAAGGTTTGGCTGCAGTGTTCATCAGGTACATCGCATCTCTTGAGCCAAAACCATCAATTATCACCCACTCATCCCTCAGCCGCTCATCTGCTAGCAACCTTTCCAGGTCCCTTGTGTAATTCCTTTAAAAAGACAAAATCACACGCTTCATAGCAATTATCCTGCATTCTTCATTCTTATTGCAAAAACATTTTATGCAATTTGGAGGTTCTAAAATAACCTCTGAACCAGCTGTACAGGGTAGAAGGTATTCTATTTTTTCATCACCACAGCAGAGTTTTAGAGTGTTAAACTGGTCACATTTTGTGATTTTAGCTCTGGGATCCAAGACCGGTTTTAGGAATATTAACGGACCACTTTTGAAGAATGTCCTTGTGAGAATGGTGTGAACAAAAAATCAGCTGTTGCAGATAGCTCTCTGAACAACCTCAGTTTGTTGAAACAGAGATAAGTTCTAACAGAAAAAATGAGCTAATGGCCAATTGGCTCAGTCTCGCTCATCCCCGCTCCCCGAACGCAAACTAACCAGCAGCTTTCAGCTACCAGTTTCCCAGAAATAAACAGACGCGTATGTTTTCGCTGCTCGCTTCATTGAGAGGCATTAGGGTGTGCAACACTTTTGTTTTCTGGGCTGTATTTGTTTTTTAAGACAAACATGGTTAAACTATGTTCCTGGGGTGCTATGTTTGTTCTAAGAGAATGATTTTATATAATCTTAGCAATCAGGTCATATAAGTTAATAGCAATCACATAAAGCCTAGTGGTAATGAGCATTCCAAAGCTAGCGAGCTAGCAGGCTATTGTTAAGCTAACTGATAGTAAAGGAATTTACCCTGCTGTACATGAACAAATCTGGTCTGCAATGACATTTTTCTTGTCAGACACTAGATGAGGCTTCTCCTTCTTGTTTTGTGATCTGAGCATCGGGCGACGGTGGCAGAGGAGTTAAGTGCCCGCCCCATAATCGGAAGGTCGCAGGTTTGAGCCCTGCTCAGTCTGTTGCAAGACTTCGCCCTCCTTGCCTGCTGGTGGTGGTCGGAGGGACCAGTGGTGCCAGTGTTCGTCAGCCTCGCTTCCGTAAGTGCGACGCAGGGCTGCTGTAGCTACACTGTAGATCATCACTACCAGCGTGTGAATGTGTGGGTGAAAAGCACCTTGGGGGAATGTAGAACCCTAGAAGGCGCTATATCAAATAAAAGTCATTTACCATTTTTTACTATCTGAGGATCTGTGCCTTTCATTTGAATTTTTTCCATATAAATCCAATAGAATTTTTATACAGAGGCCTATGACCTTTTCTCCTAAAAGATACTAACTGTTGTTGCCTCCAAATGTTGTCAAGAACCTTTTGAGGAATTGTTTTGGCAATGACTCATTGAAAACATCTACTGTAATAAGGTGTGATGGCGTGCACGAGTTACGACACGCTATTAAAGGGCGGGGCTTAGAGGCACCAGTGTTGGGTGTAACGTGTTACAAAGTAATGCGTTGCAGTAATTACATTACATATATCAGTAACGCAGTAATATAATGCATTACTTTAGAGACACCTGTAATATATTACTCACTACAAAGAGAAACCTACATTTGTTTCTTGACTTACTATCAATTGGGCTGTTCTCTCCTCCAGAGAGAAAAGAGCTCAGAGGACGCTCATGGCAGAGGTGAAAGAGAACAGGGTGACGTTTATAGATGGAAGTATGCACATTACTTTTCCTTTGTTGCGAGAAAGGACAAAAACATGAACAGTTTTGTGCAAGCTATGCCCGGGAAATAAGCAACTGTCTATGACTGCAAACTCAACGTTGAATCTTCATTTACAAAGACAACATGCAGTCACTAAGCTAGTTGCTAAAGAGCTCCAGAGTGACGGCGCTGATAGTATGATGCTGACACCATGTACACAGTTATGAAGTGATGCTCATCGCCAAGCAACCACAAAGGCTGAGGTAAACAGACTTGTGTTTTTATTTTGTCTACAATGGCTCTAATACTCTGTTGTAGTATCCTGAGGTTATCATAGCTATGGCCAGCTGTCTTAGTTTAATTTGTAATTTGCACAAGGTCATGTTTGCACTACTTGGTCGACAGCCCACTCACTTAAAACTTTATTTTGATACTGTCAAATGTGTATCTTGAGGTTATCATGGCTTTTTTACAAGTTTACATTTTCATGGTACTTATGTAGCACAGCTGTTGGTGCTTGTTTTACATCTCTTAATAAAGATGGGTGTCAAAAAGAGATCTTCAGTGCCATTATTGAAAGAGAACAATATTGCAGGTTACTTCTTGGGTATAAAAGTAATTGGAAAGTAATGTAACTTTCAGAAGCGAGAATGTAAGTAGTGTAATATATTACTTTTTTAAAAGTAACTAGTAATGTGTAACTAGTTACATTTTTGAGTAACTTCCCCAACACTGATAAGCACAGAGCCACAGGTCAGTTCTCCAAAAAGCTACCTGCAACTGGTGAGATATTCTTACTTCAAAAGGTATGAGCTATGATCTCCAATTCAAAGCTCTTTTCATTTTTCTTCCAGCAAATATTTGTTAAATAATATGTATAGTATAAATCAGCTTCATTCTACAAAAACATGTTTAAAATAATCTTACAAACTTGTAATTTAATTATGTAATATTTGAATTAATTTAAAAATCTTAAAAGCAGCATAAGCACATGCAAGGCTTTAGTGTCCAATGACTTAATGGTGGCTGTGAGAATAGAGAACTTTTCTGGTTCTGACAGAAAAAAGTAGATAGTTTTTATTGCAGCACTCCTTTACATAAAGCTCATTCAGTAGTTTCTCTTTCAGAAGCAGAAAGCTATTTCTCACACAGCCACTATTAGATATAGGACACTATAGCCCTGTGTGTGCTTATGCTATATAATATTTTCATGTCTGCGTGAGACTATGCGCCTGCACTGCAGACCCAACTATGAAGCCATGAATCCATGCATGCACACAGCACACTCCCAGGAATGCACCTGTCAGTAATTATATTCCCTGTCTCGGCCCACCCATAAGCATGTGAGTTTCTGTGGATTAATGTGTCAGTTTATGCGTCTCTGTCTTACCTAGCCCCAACAGCGGGTGGTGTTCAACAAGTGACCATTTGTTGTCATCCACAAGGTGGCTTTTATACACCAGGAGCTGGCACAGGTCTCTGGCTGTCATGTCAGCAGGGATCTCGACAACCTTACCGATGCCGTCTTCACTGAAGATCTTTACGATCTAGCCAGGAGAAAAGGGAATTTAATTAAAATAATCAAAGATGGTGTAAAGGAGGAAATAGTCATATATATCTATAGACTCCAGTTAGGTTTAATTCAGGTTTGCAATTAAGAATTTCAAGGATTTTCTTTAAACCAACTAAAATGCAGTTAAAGTCAGTCATTTTCACTTTAAAAAGAAAGAAAAAAATCTTTGTCACATAGCATCCTGTGAACTAAAGCATTCTCTGGCTTGTCATTATGAGAAACAATGGGAAAAAAAACAGATTTTCATGACTATGTAGTAATTGTGGTATTTGAAATCACAGAGAAATCCTCTTTAGACAGTCTTTTAGTGTGAAACAGAGACAATTATACCATAATGTATAACAGGCAACTCTTATTGTAAAGTCTAAATGGTTAAATATACACACACAATTACAGCTTCTAGTCAACGTCTTTGTATTGAACAATAGCAAAAACATATATATATATATATATATATATACTTATATATATACATATATATGTATATATATACATACTGTATATATACATATATACATACATATATACATATATATACATACATACATAGATATACATATACATATATATAATACATATACATACATAGATATACATATACATATATATAATACATATATATATATATATATATATATATATATATATATATATATATATATAATACACTTTACCATAGGTTATGGGTCATTAAATGGGACCATTTAATGATCTTTTATGTAATTTCGCACAAAAATTGAAAATAAATCAAAATTAAATAGTGTACTTGTTAATAACGTTAACTGCAATACTCAAACACTAATATCTATTATTATGAAATACAAGCTGTATAGTGATAAAACATCAATTACTGGACTTTCAAAATAAAGCACGCCTTCTATTTCTGAGGAATCGGCATCCTGCACCACAGTGTGACTTTCCCAGCATCAACAGAAAAAAACATATCACAAGCATGAGGTAAAGTGTCCTAAATCTACTTCAGTTAAGTGACTCAATGTGATGAAAATGTGTGAAATCATAAACCCAGTGGCCCAGTAACAGAACTAGAACAGCCAGCTTAACCTACAGAAGATCCTTGCCTTGTTGGCCCAAGCCAGAATTCAGTCTAAGCCTTCATATGTAACATGCACAAGCTGCTGTGATATTAAAACACAGCCTGAAAAAGCCTCTTCATTTCCTAACCAAGACTAAATTATTCAAATATGCACAAATCAAACCAAGAGTGTCTCTTTTCTTAGAAAAAAATAATTAATTAAGATAAAAAGCAAAGAAGCCTAGAGCAGGTGAAAACATTTCATTTGTTTTATTGCTTTGCTCAAATCTACAAAAGTGAAAATGACCCATTTAGGCATTAACAAATTACATTTATTGCCTCCAGTCAAGCATGGCAGCACTTCAAAGAGGAACACACACATTGTAAAGATGAGAAGGACACAAAGACTCAAGGAAAGAAGTGAAAAGCAAAGATAGAGCGGTCTTACCTCCACGGCCCGCAATAAGCAGCAGTCTGGGGAACACGAAGGCATTTCTGGAGTGAGTCTGGCTCCTCAAACTCTCTCTCTCAAACACACACACAGTCACACACACACTCAGTTACACACAGTCCCTAAGACAGAAGATCTTGCCGCTCTGCAGACCCTTCTCCACCAGAAAGGAAGGTAGAACTTTGAAAGCCTACAGCTGTACTGCCGATAACATTCCTATACCATGTCTCTGTATCTCAAGCTGACTGCTGGTTAAAAAAAACCAAAAAGATGAGGATCAGTCTATGTGAATAAAAGCCAGAGTGTGTGTGTCACTCATACACACACACTCAGGACAGAAACAGTCAGCGTAGGATGGCAGCAGGTACAGTGCAGTGCTTCTAGTGCCGGCTCAGTCTGACAACTATAGCTCTTCCTCTCTTTCCTTTCCTCTCCCTCCCCCTCACTAAGGGTTACAGCCTGAGCCACAGGCTCCAAGGCACACTGAATCAAACCACACACTCAACGACCAATCATAAAGCTGCACCGGGCTGATGTAATCATTCCCACACAGACCTAAGCACACATACAGAAACACACGCAAACACACACACACCCTCGCTGAGAGCTACACACACTCCAGAAGACACACAGACGCACAGTCATGCACAGACACAGCAAACTTTTTCAGCCCTCCTGAAGCTTCGGTTTCTTTTTTAGAGCTCGATGCATGAGGGATCATTTGAGAAGGGCGTGGGGCAGAGGGGGGAGGGGAGGGGGAGAGAAAAAGTTTGCTGCCTCTCGCGACTCCAAGTTTTTAAATGAGGGTTTGCTGGCCTGCATGCATGTTTCTTCTCCTTCCTCTCCCAGCAGTCCTCCCTCCTTCCCTCCACTTCCTGTGGCTTAACTTTGAAAAGCGTTTACAGAGAAAACGAAATGAAAGGTTTTCTTTTTTTTTGACATGGGAGCAAAAAAGTGAGACTTTTGCTGACACACACCTGCAAACACAGCCCCCTTTCCTGCCTTGTAACTGTATTTGTTACAGCAGGAGATGATCTAAAGCCTTGACGTAGTTTGTCTGGGGGGGGGGGGGGGGGGGGGGGAACAGTTACAGTAAGTTCTGCTTGAAGCAACTCGCTTTTTATTTGGTATTCAGGGAGAGAGAGGTACGTGCATGTGTGGGCGATCAGGAGCAGAACACTCACAGACAAGCAGGAAAGTTAAAATAGGTAAAAGTCATCAAGAATCAACTTCTACAAAGGGAGGAAAATGGGAGCAGAAAAGGAAGAGAAGGGTGTATGTGTGTGTGTGTGTGTGTGAGAGAGAGAGAGAGAGAGAGAGAGAGAGAGAGAGAGAGAGAGAGAGAGAGAGAGAGAGAGAGAGAGAGAAGGGAGAAACTGACACAGACGGATGTGAGAAGCAAAGAAAAGAGTGGGAAGCAGAGGGAAGTGAGAGACGCAGTCTGGTGACACACTGCAGCAAAATGTGGAGTATGAATGCTGTCCACTGTTAACTACATATCTGACCTGCACAGCTGCGTGCCCGCCCACCCCCTCGCCGCCACGGCACTCAGACCAGCAACACACTCCCAGGGCCTTAGTCAGAGTTTGTCAGCAACAAGGGGAAAGCCCGAGGAAGGCTGCATGCATCAAGGAGAGGGTCATACATAAAGTGACACATTCAGATGAAAAAACCCAGTTTCAGCTCATGTTCTTGTATCAAGTTAAGGTTTGTTATCAGATCTTATGTAAACACAGTCACTCCTTCACACGACAATCAAACAGGTCGATTACATGCAGCAAAAGCGAAACAGAGTCCTTCAACTTCACAAAAAGCTGCCTGAAAACATAATACTGTTGAAATATAGATTACATAACCCCAATGCAAAAGGCAAGAGATGAAACTGGCACAAACAGAGTGGTGAAGGGAAATCAGGACAGAGTGTAGGCAGCTGGTAGGAGTAAAGCAGCACATTAAAGATGTAAGTGGCCACCACGAAGTCACCCACAGGTTTGTGCACAAGCGTTTTTACAGCCCTGATTTGGTTAGTTTGGAGCTAAATGAGGCCGATTAATTTTTCCAGAGGGGAGGTAATTCAGCTCTGCTGGCATAACTTTGAACAGAACTTTAGGCTAAATACAGTTAAAACTGATGAGCTCCATGGGAGTTGGAATGAAAGTGTACATTAACTCCTGAGATCAGACCTTTTTATGCTACTAATTGATTCTGGGAGCCATTTTTCCTTCATTTATAAGAAATCAAAAGTATCTTTCTTTGGCACCTTTTTAATCTCAAATCTTGAAAGTTTCATTAAAGAAAAAAGGTGAAATTACCTGATTTTTTCTTTTTGAGATGCTTCAAAAATGTCTAACTCTACTTTAAAGCAACATTCCGCAACTTTTACACCTTAAGATTATACTTTTTTGTAAAGTTTTGGCGTCATACTATTATCTATTATGTTCATTTTTGTACCTGTGATAGTGTTGGGGGGTCCCACGTCTGTTTACTGCACTATACAGTTTTTGAGCTCCGGGTCGCTACCGGAAGTACTGACTGGGTGTTGCTTTACGGCAATATAGCAAGCCAAATGGATAAAAAAGCACGCTTTATGTCCGCCAATGACGCCAAAGGGGGAAAAAACTTGCGTGTTCTAAAAGCGAGCATTATGTCCGCCAAAACGCGCGTCTTGAACGAACGTTTTGGCGGACATAATGTGAGTTTAGAACGCGCAATTTTTTTTTATTCCTTTGGCTTGCCATACTTGTATAACGTAGATTCGCGGTTTAGCAGTGGCAGATTCACCAAAGAAAGCTAGAAATCCCTTATCAGAGGAATCTAGGAAAAGAAAAGAAGAACGCGATAGAACAAGCGCAAAGACCAGAGTTATTATTGGGCCGTCTTTTCCTCGCTGGAGAGCTCTTTTAGAAAGAACAACATGTACTACGGACTCTAACCTAGCCGTGCTGCTAATGGCTAGGTAAGTAATAAATGAGTTCACCAGGGTTTTTGTGTTTGGTTGGGCATAAAGTTGTTATACAGGCCTGATAAAACTATTCAATGAGTGGAGGTGGAAAAAATTGTTTTCGTTGTTTTGCCTGATATTAGGAATGTAAACATGCCTCATATGCCTCTAGAGAGCGACAGAGAGCATATAATTGCAAAGTTCAGGAATGGGGCTTTAAAGCAAAAATTCTGAGTTTTATTACTCAAAGGGCACCATCCAGAGGTGGAAAAATGTATTGCACCTTAAGTATCTCCTTACTTCCATGTATTTTAAGTATCTCCCTACTTCCATGATTACAGCTGGAAGCAATGATTTTTTCATTTTTCACGCACACCTCTAGCTGGATGACATAGCTAAAACATATTACTTTACAATACGTATTACATTATGCTGTTTATTCAAGTAAATTAATAAGAAATGTCACCAACTTTGGATCGGTCTAGGTACGTCCGCAAACGTGCACGCACGATCTGTGATTGACATCTGTACATAAGCAGATGTCTAATGCTATTGGCTAATGCTAAGCAGCACCAAATTCAAATTGGATGTGGCTCTACTGGGTGGGGGGGTAGGCTTAGCAAGAAAAACAAAAAAAAAAGATGAATCGCCTACATTATCACAGTACAAGGTAAGAATATCACTCCTGAAAGGGAAACTTCTGATTGTGATTTTAAAGACTAAACCGCTGTCATTGATGCTTCAAGGAGCCACAGAGATAATGGGATCCTTGTAAAATCTCTGTCAAGGTTCTTACCAGCTGTTCTTAGTCCAAGGATCTTTAAGACCTTCTGTCCAGGTCTTTGGGTTTATCATAAAAAAAACGTCAGAAGTCAGGCGAGTCTTCTCAACTGGCTTCAAAATGAATCTTTATGAAACCCAAAGTGAATGAAGTTAAGTGCGTTGAGGAAACCAACAAATCCCTTGTATTGGGGACATCTGAAATCAACACAACCCTCACGATTTTTTTATTTTGTGATGAGATAACATTTTTTCCTGGAAATCTAGTGGTATTTCACAGAGATGTGTTACAGTATTTCCTTCGCTCTGATGCCAAAGATGCAATAAAAATGACAATGAGCGTACTCATACTTAAATATCAGGTTTCAGAATCCATGTGAAGCTATCTGCACAGATAAAAATGTTTCAAAGCTAGCTCTAATGCAACAATGCTAACAAACCTCTACTAGGTCAGAATGAATGACCAGAGAAGAACGCGGACATCCTTGACTGTGGGTGCTAATCTTAACAGTCAGATAAAGATCAGCTGAGAGCCTGAGGTTTCAAAGCTTGACTTCATTCAACGTAATGCTTCTGTTTTTGCTGCCTTCACAAAAGAAAGAACGTCAGAAGACCACACACACACGAGTTAGAAAGATAATTTCATGGTTTCAGACCATTTTCATTGGGATAGAGGAGTAGAGCCACTCAACCACACAGATTACTCAGGTCTGATAACCGCCTGGTGATGTAATGCCTCAAGGGAGAAACTGAAAGCTTCAAGCAACAATACACACACACACACACGTTCCATCAGACACACAGGCACCCAGACATGCTAGCTCACACATGACCACTATAGGATAAATAAACCCAAACTGCTGAAAACAAGCAAAATGCAGAATTTCACCATGTTTCAGCTTCTGCACGTATAAAACACACGTTCCTCACAGACACAAAAAATGTCTTGACAGACACAAGATAAACTCAATGAGACAAAGAGAAACCCAAGCATGTACAGTAACGTGTGTGAGCATGTTCGACAGCCAACACACACATCTCTGTGAAAGTTGTCTCCTGGTCTATAAATAGTTCCACTGGTATTACGTTCACATTACAAGCCATTACATCAGATAGGAGTTGCTAAAAGACTATTAGCCATTAGGCATACAATCCTGCACTCACATCAGGAGCCATTAGTTACGAGTGATGTGAAGCTTTTGAGAGCAACCTGGATGACAGCTGTGCTAGTGAGAGGAGTCGCTGTTGACATACCCGTGGAGGAATAACAGAAGGCCAAGCCACAGTTTGTCCCTAACAAGACATTTTAAATAAAGTCTCCAGGGTTGATGCCAGTTCTTGTGTCATTTTTCTCTGGAAAACTGAAACAAAAAGGGATTTTTTTTCCTATTAAAGTATGCAGGGACTTTCTTGTCCTGAGTTCAGTTTCAGTTATGTAAGATTATGAGCAATTTAGAGCTGACTGAAGCTCTTAAAGGAGTCTCGGCCATCCATTACTTCAGCTTCTGCCTGACAGAAAGTGTTAGCAATAGTACGTTTGATACCTTGAGCTAATCTGTTGAGATTTCTACATTCACACAGACGGGAGTTTGGGGAAAAACTCCCATCTAATTAGAATTAGCTTGTTAAAGTAAATTATGTAGTTTCTTTTAAGAAATCAAGGTGTTAAAAATATAACACAACACGGATGAGTCTACAAACAATAACTTACAAGTCTGAACTAGAAGATTTCAGTGAAATTTTATAGGTAACGTATAATATTTTTAAGTTATAATGGGTCTATGGTCGATACAAAACATGTGCATGAAGTTAGTTGCATAAAATCCCATTACATATAGCAGGTTCAACCACTTTATTCTCGACAGTTTCAGTACCTTCCAAAATGAGTTGTTTCAGGACTTTAGCTTTTACTGGCCACACCCACCCATGCCCTGATTGGCTGCTATGAGGTGAGGTTCTAAGCAAACTGGGAGGGGCTCAGAGTAGAGTCTCTGCTCCTTCACATCTAAAGCAGAAGCCTCTCTAAGCATCAACAGGTGAGGGGTGGTTCTAAGCTAATTTTCCCTATTGTGACGTCGCAATAAGGAACATTTTGAAGTGGCTCATAGAACAATATAATTCCTGAGACAAAACACTCAGTCAGTACGTTTACATACACATCAGAAAACCCAACTGTTGCCCTAGACTAACATTGTTTTTTTTTTAAATGCATGTAAACGCGTTAGTCTTGCGGAAGGCTCTAATCATGCTGAAGCACCCAGATAATGTGGTAGGAAAACGACTGCATCTGCATGTAAACGAGTCAGTCGGACTGATACTGGTAACTTCCAGAAGTGAGTTGACCATGGTCTTCTGATAAAATCATCGCCACGAAGTAAAAAGCGTAACACCATCAAACAGTACCGTACGTACCAAATAAGCTGTGCTGCAGCATTGTTGTCCATTCCTTCAGCCATTGTGCATATCTTGTTTTAACTCTGTCTGCTTCACTCCCACCAGCGTTTGTTTACTATTTGTGTTGCTACAAGCTAACCTGAAGAATGTCGACATGAAAGGGCGCATGTCGCCACCTACTGTACCAGAGTGGAACGAACTTCATTTGATTGGTGGGTTTTCTAACATACTAAACTAGGATAAAAGCTCCCAGTTTATTTCTTTAGATTGGCCAAGATCAATTTAAATGTGCATGTAAACGCACTGACAGACAGAAAACAAATGGATGGTTTATAATAGCCTTTTGGAGTGTTTATGGAGGCAGTAGAGACCCACATGGCAACACAAAAAGATGCAAAAAGTGAGTTTTGCATAGCATGTCCCCTTTAAAGCATCAAATAGCACAATTAAAAGTTGCATCACACTATTCCATGCTGAACCACGTGTGTTCTATAATTTGCAAGTTTTATTCAAAGCAGCAGATCATGAAACTAGACAAAACTTACAATTGAATCTCAAACAAAGTGGTTTCAATTGGACATCAATACCCTCACACACTTTGTATGTAAATATCTAGTTCTGAAGTGTAAAAATAGACAGATATTAAATTATTAGATTTATTCTCTGTTCTTTCATGATGACCCCTACATAAATTAAAACATCTTATTCTGCTGTTTTTCTCAAATTTCCGTACATAATCTTCTCACAGGTCATCAGTTTAGCAAAGGCATATCATAATGATTTAGCTCAACCGGCCACCTCTACGTTTTCTAAACCATTATACATTTCCAGAAAAGAAGTGGAGACCTTGATTGGCTGATTTGGCTCACACAGCCCACCAAGGCCCCATATTCCCACTAACAAGTCCCCTCCATAAAAGCCCCTGTGACTGTAATGTGGTGCTGTGTGTGGTCCAGGCTGCTCCTGGAAATGTCCCAGATGATGAGCTGGATACACAAAACCATGAATGAGCCTCGGACAATCGGCTGTCCCCACTTAACGCCTGCAGTCAGCAGGGGTGGGAGGCTTTGGCTAAGAAAACTCTGCTGACTCATGAGGAGGACCCAGTGAACTGTACCTTGTCATCTAATTACAGCATCAAACTCAGAACTAAGATCTAGAAGCCTATCTGGGCCCAGTGAACCAAAAGAAGGAAGTGTGGGGACGTCCTTCAAAAGCTCTGATTAGATAAAATTATAAACTGTATAGGAGGATCTTAATTCTTGGTTCACTTACTTTCCTGCAATATGTTTCCCAAACTAGAGAATAACTTAATTACACCAACATCATTACAAAGAGGCAAAACAGATTTGAATGGAGGAGGAGGAGATGAAGGTTGTCATTTAATGAGAATGTAGAGGAATGTATGAGAAATGGACTCTCCAAGTACAATGGGAAGCTGCCACCCATACTGTGAAGCTACTGTGCAGCCATTCATCACACTGAACACTGTATCAGAGCTGAGTCTGTCTGAAAACAAAGGAGTTTTAACATACAACCACACTCACAGAGTTCTGTAGGTTGGAAGGTTCTGGAAAACAAGTGGGGGTCAAATTTAATTAGCAATCCAGGTCACAACATGCAGAGATCCAGGTCAGACTTTAGATAAGCTGCACATTATTTTAAAGGAGAAAAATGTAAAAATTCAACTGTGACATAATCACAAAACTGTCTAATGTCTCAATCATGTTGGAAGGAAGGTTATACTGAAACAGATTTCATTCTCAGCCGACTATGGGGTTGTCAGTTTTTCTCCTTTCGAATAAAACGAAAGAGGGACGTAGTTACTGTTACACTCTCTGAGTTTGTGAGGTTGCTGAATTTGCAGTGAGCTAACGCTGCAGAGCGGGCATTTGGAAATCGACACCGGCAGGCAAAAAGTTCCAGAGTTGTTAAAAGAACTGAAGCCAGTAAACAGGAGCGACCCAGAAGTTATTCCTTGTACCCCTAAGAAGCCACATCATTTTTTTGTTTTACTTTAATTTTGGGTAAAGCAGCTAGAGGTTAAGGTTGAGCTAACAAAGCAAATAGTCGGCTCTAAAAAATCTGTACTATTTTTCAGTTACCATCAACTTGATATTCCAGTGAAATGTATGTGTGAAGTGAATAAGGAGTCCATAGTGGCATTTTACTTCTGTTAATGAGTCATTCAGAACTATAACAACAAGCTAACAGCAAGACGACAATGAACCACACTTCCTCTAATGCCGGGGACAAATAATAAGTGTAGTAAGTGCTCCCTACCGTAAAACACCCAAGAGTGCTAACACCAGATATAACAATGTGTTTATCTACTTATCAACTTATTGTCTATAATTTGTCTTCGCTTGTCAGCTAGAAACTTCTGGTGCTGATCCGTAAGTGGCAACGAAACGGCAGTGAGAGAGTAACTTTCTGTTTAGAAAAATAGACTGCAGTACCCAAATTTGACCACAGGATGTCATTCTTACATATTGTAATAATTTACTGTAAATCCAAAGACGCAAATATAATTACTTTAAAGTTAAAGACTAAGAGCAACTTCAGCTTGTGATTTTGTGTGATGTTATTCTTAAGAACAACTAAAGCAGCATAAACTGTCAACATAAGACGATTTTAGTATAAATGTCTGGCATTAGAGATGGTGTGCAATATGCATTCCTAGGCATTGTATTTGTTATGCTTTTGTTTGCTTTTCTCTCTATAACCAATGTTAAACTAGTCCCAAAGAATGTTGTGCATAAATGAAACAATGTCTTTACTCTTTGTTATTCACCATACATGCAAAGAAAAGAAAGTTTTCATAAAATGTCAAAATAGGGAAAAAAGAACAAAAACACCTGGCAGCCTGTAAATCATGTGAATTTGTATTCCTGGGGCCTCATTTATCAACCGTACTTACGTACAGATCTGTGCGTATTTCGTGCGTGGGAACGATTTTACGCATTGTGTGGTATTTACCAATTTGTACTTGTGCGTGAAAACGTTCCTAAATATAAGAACAGCTCTGACCATGCGTAGGAACAGCATCTAGTGGCAGAACAAGGGAACCGCAATTCTGACGGTCTCAGTGGTCCACGCGTGTTCCTCATCCACTAATTATTTTACCCAATAAATAATTATTTTGGTGGATTATTATTATTGGAGCAAAAACACCCGTGACCCACGGGAATCTGACATTGTAGAACGGCTGATTTCGTGTTATTTTGTAATCACAATGTTTACTCTTCCCATTTTTATGATGTTTTAAATCATTTTGAATTTATTTATCTATTATGTTTTAATTTAATTTAATTATTTTGACCTTGGGAAGCGCCCCGTGGTTTTTCTTGAGATTCGCTATATAAAACATCGTTTCTTCTTCTTATTATTATTAGTGGAGGATTTAGCAGAGCAGAGTGCACTCCGGAGGGAACGGCTCTTTCGTGAGCGCAGCGCACTGATCTGATTCCAGTCCAGATTGTATTTTACAAATAAAAACCTTCAGAACCTCCTCTGCTCCCTGAGTGTGTCCGGTGCTTCGATCTCGCTGTCAATAAAGTTTTTCTTTTTTGTCCGGGAAGAACCCAGGGAATCCCCTCCCGATCTGAGGAAGTAGTGTGACCAAATATGGTTAATTGAGGGCGTTTCTGTATGTAAATGACGTTAAACGGGCACGAGCTCCTGCAAGCGCACAGGTGGGATTTATCATCAGACGATTGCGGAGGAACGTGCGTACGAGAGGCCACCGCATGTTTCATAAATCAGGACATTGACTGTTCGTACACACATTCTAAATTTCATTCGTAGGAGGGAATATAGGAACGTTTCTACGAACGTTTGATAAATGAGGCCCCTGGAATGTTTAAGTTGAATTTTAATGATGTCATGGTTCAGCCTGTGCATGAATACACTGTAAATAATGCTGTGAATGATTTCTGTTCGGACAGTGAAAAAACAAAACAAAACAAACAAACAAAAA